>RJWM01043180.1:0-13923 GCA_004363535.1 Dasyprocta punctata
GGTGCCGCTCAGGCCGGGCGGCCTGGGCCGGGCCCCGTGAGGGGCCCTCTCGTTCTCCTCCGAGGTCAGGACCCCGGAAGGCAGTCCATACTTGCGTCCTGATCTGTGCCTGTGCCGCTCAGGCCGGGCGGCCCGGGCCGGCATCTACTTTTACTTTATGGCATATAGAAAGCTAGTTTTTCCAGCACCATTTGTTAAAGAGGCTATCTTTCTTCCGATGTACATGTTTGGCCCCTTTACCAAAGATGAGGTGGCTAAGTGTGTTTGTAGTTGTGGCTGTGTCTTCCAATCTACTCCATTGATCTTCAGGTCTGTTTTGATTCCAGTACCATACTGATTTTATCACAGTAGCTTTGTAGTATAGTTTCAAGTCAGGGATTGTGATGCCTCTTGCCTTACCTTTGTTGCCCAGAATTGCCTTTGCTATTCTAGGTCTTTTCTGGTTCCAGATGAATTTCAGGAATGCTTTCTCTAGTTCTGAGAGGTAGGCAAGTGGTATTTTGATTGGGATTGCATTAAATCTGTATAATAATTTTGGGAGAATGGCCATTTTCACAATGTTAGTTCTTTCTATCCATGAGCAGGGAATATCTTTCCATTTTCTGAAATCTTCTTCGATTTCTCCCTTTAGAGTAATGTAATTTTCACTGTATAGATCTTTTACTTCCTTTGTTAGATTGATTCCCAAGTATTTCATTTTTTTGGATGTTATAGTGAAGGGTGTGGTTTCCCTTGTTTCTCTGTCAGTGACTTTGTTGTTTGTGTACAGGAATGCTATTGATTTTTGAGTGTTCACCTTGTATCCAGCTACATTACTGAATTTGGTTATTACTTCTAGAAGTCTTCCAGTGGATTTTTGGGGGTCTTCTATATAGACTCATATCATCTGCAAATAACGATAATTTCAACTCTTCCTTTCCTATCCTTATTCCCTTTATTTCTTTCTCTTGTCTAATTGCTCTGGCAAGTATTTCCAGAAGTATATTGAATAGGAGTGGTGATAATGGACATCCTTGTCTTGTTTCTGGTTTTAGGTTGAAAGTTTTCAGTTTTTCTCCTTTCAGTAAGATGTTGGCTGTTGGTTTATGATATATGGCTTTTATCAGGTTGAGGTAGAGGCCATCTATTCTGATTTTCTATAGGGTTTTTATCATAAATGGGTGTTGGATTTTGTCAAAAGCTTTTTTCTGCATCTATTGAGATGATCATGTGGTTCTTGTCCTTGGCCCTGTTAATATGGTGTGTTACATTTATTGATTTGCGTATGTTGAACCATCCCTGCATTCCTGGGATGAATCCCACTTGATCATGGTGTATAATCTTTCTGATAACTTGCTGTATTCTGTTTGCTAGTATTTTACTGAGGATTTTTGCATCTATGTTCATTAGGGAGATTGGCTTGTAATTTTCTTTGTTGGTTGGGTCCTACTCTGGTTTTGGTATTAGGGTAATACTTGTTTCCAGGAATGAGTTGGGGAGACTTACTTCCCTTTCAATTTCATTGAAGAGTTTGAGGAGTGTTGGCATTAAGTCTTCCCTAAAATTTCTTGTAGAATTCAGTGGTGAATCCACCAGGGCCCGGGTTTTTCTTTGTTGGCAGGGTCCTAATTACATTTTCAATTTCATTAGTTGAAATTGGGTTATTGAGCAGCTTTACATCTTCTTGATTCAGCTTTGGTAATTCATAGGATTCTAGGAATCTGTCCATTTCTTCTGTGTTATTGAATCTATGTGAGTAAAGGTTTTCGAAGTAGGTCTTGATGATCTTCTGTATTTCCACAGGGTCTGTAGTGATTTTACCCTTTTCATTTCTTATTGCATGAATCTGAGTTTTTCTTTCCTCTTTTTGATAAGGTTGGCTAGGGGTTTATCAATTTTATTTACTCTTTCAAAGAACCAACTCTTTGATTCATTAATTCTTTGTTTTGTTTTCTTAGTTTCCATTGTATTAATTTCTACTCTAATTTTAATAATTTCCACCCTTCTTTGGGCTTTGGATTTGACTTGCTCTTCTTTTTCTAGAAGTTTGAGGTGCAGCATTGGGTTGTTTATGTGTGTTCCTTCCATTTTTCTGATGTGGGAGTTTAATGCTATAAATTTCCCTCTGAGGACTGCTTTCATTGTGTTCCACAGGTTCCAGTAATCTGTATTTGCATTTTCATTCAATTGTAGATATTGTTTCATTTCTTCTTTAACTTCTTCTGTGACCCTTTGGTTACTTAGGAGAGTATTATTTAATTTCCATGCATTTATGCGGTTATTGTAGGTTCTTTTGTCATTGATTTGCAATTTTACTGTGCTATTGTCAGATAATATGCATGGAAATATTTCAGTTCCTTTGCATTTACATAAGCATGTTTTGTGGATCAGTATATGATCTATTTTAGAGAATGACCCATGTGCAGCTGAGAAGAATGTGTATTCTGATGTTGATGGGTGGAATACTCGGTGCACATCTACTAGGGCCATTTGTTCACAAGTTTGATTCAGTTCTGTTATTTCTTTGCTGATTTTTTGTTTGGTTGATCTGTCTCTCTGTGACAGTGGCGTGTTAAGGTCCTCTGTTATAACTATATTATTGTTTATTTGGTTTTTCATGTCTATTAAGAATTGTCTTACATAGTTGGGTGCTCCCATATTCAGTGCATATATATTTGTGATTGTAATGTCTTTCTCTTGAAGTTTTCCCCTAAGAAGTATGGAGTAACCATCTTTATCTATTTTGATCATTTTCGGTTTGAAGTTCATATTGTCTGCAAACACAATAGTTACCCCTGCTTTTTTCTGGGTTCCTGTTGCATCGAGTATTGTTTTCCAGCCTTTGATTTTTAGTCTGTGAATTTCCTTTTGAGTGAAATGTGTTTCTTGTACACAGCATATTGTTGGGTTTTGTTTCTTAACCCACTCTGCCAGTCTGTTTCTTTTTATTGGTGAGTTGAGACCATTTACATTGACTGATATAACTGATATGTACTGGCTCATCCCTGTCATGATATCTTTCTGTTGTTGGTTTTATACATTTTCTGTTTAGTTATTTTCCCTGCTTAGTGGTTTCCTTTTGTTGTTGTTCTTAAGATTGTAACTATCTTTGTTTCTTTCTGGAGTGTCTTTTAATGCTCTTTGTAGTGTTGGTTTGGTGGCCATAAATTTCTTCAGTTGTTCTTCGTCATGAAAGTATCTTATTTCTCCATCAATTTTTAAGGGTAGTTTTGCAGGGTACATCAATCTGGGTTGAAAATTGTTTTCTTTCAGGATTTGAAATACTTCACTCCGAACTCTTCTTAACTTAAAGGTTTGTGTTGAGAAGTCTGCTGTGCTTCTGATAGGCTTTCCTTCATAGGTGATCTGTTTCTTTTCTCTGACAGCTTTTAGTATTTTGTTCTTGTGTTGTATTTCTGATATCCTTATTATTTTATGTCTGGGTGAAGACTTATTTTGGTTATGGTTAATTGGGGTTCTGTATGCCTCAGTTACCTGTATTTCAGATTCTCTTCCCATGTTTGGAAAGTTTTCTGCTATTATTTCTGTGAATAGTCTTCACAGGTCATTAGTATTGACCCCTGCTTTTTCATTTATGCCTATTAATCATATGTTATTTCTCTTGGCATCATCTTGCAGCTGTTGAATTGTTGTTACTTGGTTCCTTACTATTTTTAAGAGACCTTATCTTTCATGGCCATAAGCTCCCATGCTGTCTTCAAGATCTGAGATTCTATCTTCAGCTTCATTCAGGCAGTTTTTCAAACTTTCCATGGAATTTTTCATTTCCTGCATTTCCCTTTGAGTCTGTTTCATGCATTCTGTTTGTGTCTTATATTGTTCATTCAAAGTTTCCATCATTTTAAGTTCTTCTATTTTTTTTATCTTGCTCTTCTTTAGATACACACATTTCTTTCATAATGATTGTCATTTCATTTTTTTTTTTTTTTTTTTGTGGCACCGGGGATTGAACTCACAACCTCGCGCCTGCCAGGGCAGGCGCTTAAGGCACTGAGTCAAACTCCTGGCCCTAGTTTTTTGAGGCAGGGTCGCACTATGTAGCTCAGGCTGGGCTTGCGCTCGCGCCCAAGCTGGCCTCGAACTCACAACGCTCTGCCTACCTCAGCCTCCCGAGTGCTGGGATTAAAGGCGTGTGCCACCACGCCCGGCTGTCATTTCATTTTTTAGCTGAGAGATTATTTCTGATTTGAGTTTCTCTATAGCTTCATCTAGCTGTTTCTTTACTGCATTTGCTATCATTTCATAAAGTTCAGTTGTGTGACTCCCAGTGTCTTCCATTTTTGTGTCTCTTGGGTTTGTTCTTGGTGGGCTGGGGGATTGAGACTGCCTCTTGGTCATTTGTTTTGTCATTTTCTTCTGGGACCTGTGTGGCTCTGTGTCCTGCGAGGCTGACTGGGCATTCCCCTGGTGGGTTGCGCTGAGTCGTGGGACTGGGTAGAGCTGGATCCTGTGCGCAGCTAGTGAGGGCACACTCCTGGAGTGTGCTGCTGAAGCCTCCACCTTATTGGATGAGGGCCGAGACCTCCTGGACCCAGGCAGCTAGGTGGAGCATACCCCAGAGTGTGGTGCCTCCTGGACCCCGAGTCTGGCTGCAAGGAGTTTAGATCCTCTGGAGTGCCAGGCAAGCCTGGGCGAGTCCCAGGCCTACAGTGCTGGGGTGTTGCTTCTGGCTGGTTGGGCCCAGAACCTCTAGGACCTGCCACACCGGCCGCTCCACTGAACAATGGAGCTCGTGCCCTGTGCTCTGGTGGGCAAAGCCCAAGCTCTCCAAGGCCCTGCAGCTATGCCGGCCAGTCCCTTATGAGCAGCTCTGGGGACCTGGGCTGGGCTGGGCTCAGTACCTCTGTGTCCTGCTAGGCTGGCTGGGCGTTCCCCTGGTGGGTTGTGCTGAGTCGTGGGACTGGGTAGAGCTGGATCCTGTGCACAGCTAGTAAGGGCACACTCCAAGGGTGTGCTGGTGGAGCCTCTGCCTTACTGGGTCGGGGTCAAGACCTCCCGGACCCAGGCAACTAGGCGGAGAAAACCCCGGAGTGTCATGCCACCCGGACCCTGAGTCTGGCTGCAAGGAGTTCAAAGCCTCTGGAGTGCCAGGCAAGCCTGGGTGAGTGCCAGGCCTACTGTTTGTTTTTTTGTACCAGGGATAAAACTCATGACCTCACACTTGCCAGGCAGGCACTTATGCTGCTGAGCTAAATCCCTGGCCCTTCTATCTTGTTTTTGAAATCCAATATTGTTCTCACTGTTTTATTTGGTTCCATTTTATTATTTTGTTTTATTCCCTTAAAAAAAAAAAAAGAAATAGCCTAGCCAGCTCTGTACATATCAGTACATGGAGATAGGGCCAAGTTTAGCCAAAATGGAGACAATTGCTCTTTATTCAAGGAGAGTCATCCAGGTGGTCCTCCACACAATCTATTTTTCTTTTTAATTTTAATTGACAAATAGAAATTGCATAGCTTTATCATGAACAACATGTTTTTTGAAATATATATATATATACAGTATGGAATGACTAAACAAAGTAACACATGCATTACCAAATATACTCATAGTTTTTGTGGGATGGTATTTACTTTACATAAATTGCTCCAGAAAGAAAAAAGCAACCAAAAGATCAAAAGTTCTTACCCTGTTGTCCAGCTAATTTTATGAGGCTTATATAATTTGAATCTAAAGTTGCATGAAAATATGAGATAAGAAAAGTATAAATCCATTTAACTTATGGATATTGTGTAATAGCCCTGAATAAAATATCAGCTACCCAAATTCAGTAGTTTCCATATTGATCAAGTAGCATTTATCCCAAGTAAAAGGATAAAACCAGGAAAATGCATCAGCGTATTTCCTTTTATTACTAAACCAAAGAAGAAATATCATACGATGATTTCATGAAACACAGAATAAAGCATCTTATTTTATTTTATTATATTTTTTCTTGTACCAGAGATTGAACTCATGACCTCGCACTTGCCAGGCAGGAGTTTATGCAACTGAGCTAAATCCTTGGCAAGGTACCTTATTTTTGGTAAAATGTGCTGAACAAAATAGTAGTACTTATTTGCAGTAAAATTTACAGAATATTAAGAGTATAGAGGCTGGGGATTTAGTTCAGTGGCACAAGTGCTTGCCTGGCAAGCACAAGGGCATGAGCTTGATCCCAGTATCAAAAAAAAAAAAAAAAAAAAAGCCCGGCGTGGTTGGCACATGCCTTTAATCCCAGCACTCGGGAGGCTGAGGTAGGAGGAGCGTTATGAGTTCGAGCCTGGCTTGGGCTACAAGGCAAGTGCAAGGCCGGCCTGAGTTACATAGTGCGACCTTGCCTCAAAAAACAAGGGCCAGAAGTTTGGCTCAGTGGCTTAAATGCCTGCCTGCCTGCCTAGCAGGCGTGAAGTTGTGAGTTCAATCTCTGGTGCTGAAAAAAAAAAAAAAAAAGAGTATCAAAGACATATCTGGACTATATATATATATATATATATATATATATATATATATTTTAGAAAACCAGCTCACTGCAATAACTTTAGAAGCATTTCAATTGAAACAGAAGAAAAGAATGCTTGCAATTTCCACTAAACTCTAAACATAATATTGGAGGCCCTCCCTGTATTTATTTATTTATTTATTAACGCACCTGCCAGGGCAGCAGCTTAAGCCACTGAGCCAAACTCCCAGCCTTGGTTTTTTGAGGCAGGGTTGCACCATGTAGCTCAGGCCGGGCTTGTGCTCACACTGTAGCCCAAACTGGCCTCGAACTCACAATGTTTCTTCTACCTCAGCCTCCCAAGTGCTGGGATTAAAGGCGTGCACCACCACGCCTGGCCCCTCCCTGTATTTAAAGATAAGATAAAAGCATAAATCATGTTGATATTGGGTAAAAAGAGATAAAAGTTGTTACTGGCATATGATATGACTATTGGTATTAAAAATCCAATAGAATCTACATATTATGAGGGGTAAAAATGACTCAAGTTTGATAGAAATACACAACTCACTCAAGCTGGACGTGGTGGCACACACCTTTAATTCCAACACTTGGGAGGCTGAGGTAGGAGGAGCATTGTGAGTTTGAGGCCAGATTCGGCTACAATGTGAGTGCAAGGCTAGCCTGAGTTACATAGTGTGACCCTGCCTCAAAAAATTAGGGCTGGGAGTTTGGTTCAGTGGCTTAAGTGCTTCACTGGCAGGCACAAGGTTGTGAGTTCAATCCCTGGTGCCACACACACACAAAAAAAACTCACTCAAAAAGCACTCCTTTTTACAGTAGTCAATTTGCTAACATCATAGAAATAAGATTATTTTAAGGCATGCAAATCCATTCTCAAAGCACATTTATCTTAGACTCAGTGGAATCTCTATGGATATTTCAACGGTGACTTTTGCAGAACCAGAAACAAAATTACAAAAACATATGAATAAAATAATTTTGAGAAAAAAGGACAAAGCTGTAAGCACTGCACATTTTGACTTCAAAATATATTCCAATGCTACAGTAATTGAAACAGTATGGTACTGACATAAAGACAGAGAAATGGAATGGAAGAAATAGTACATAAATAGTTGCATGCTTGTATAATCAACTGGTCTTAACAAGGGTGAGCCAAGAAAACAGAAGAGGAAAATCTCCTCAATAAAAGGATCTGGGAAAATGGGATATTTGCATGTAAAAGTAGGAAATCAGACTGTTATTCACAAAAACCAATTGCATATGGCTAAAAGATTTAAGATATGAAGCCGGGCATGGTGGCACACGCCTTTAATCCCAGCACTCGGGAGGCTGAGGTAGGCGGAGCGTTGTGAGTTCGAGGCCAGCTTGGGCTACAACACGAGTGCAAGGCCGGCCTGAGCTACGTAGTGCGACCCTGCCTCAAAAAAACCAGGGCTGGGAGTTTGGCTCAGTGCCTTAAGCGCCTGCTCTGGCAGGCGCGGGGTTGTGAGTTCAATCCCCGGTGCCGCAAAAAAAAAAAAAAAAAAAAAAAATTAAAAAAACTTAAAAGTAAAATT
This sequence comes from Dasyprocta punctata, assembly GCA_004363535.1. NCBI lineage: Eukaryota > Metazoa > Chordata > Mammalia > Rodentia > Dasyproctidae > Dasyprocta > Dasyprocta punctata. Next base: position 8,002 of record RJWM01043180.1, read on the forward strand.
TAAAAAAAAAAAAAAAAAAAAAAAAAAAAAAAAAAAAAAAAAAAAAAAAAAAAAAAAAAAAAAAAAAAAAAAAAAAAAAAAAAAAAGATTCAAGATACCTACAAGTAAAATTGTAAAAGTAAAACTGTAAGATACCTAGAAGTAAAATTGTAAATCTCCTAGAAGAAAATATGGAGGAAGTTTCATGACGTTGGTTTTGGCAATGATTTTATGGATGCTCAGAAACAACAACCACTACAACTAACTAACCAACTGACAAAACAAACTAAAACAAACAAAGAACAAAACCAATGGGACTACACTAAATTATAAAGCTTCTATAAAGCAAGGGAAATAATCAATGGAATGAAAGCACAACCAATGGAATGGGAGAAAATATTTGCAAACCATATACCTGAAGAAGGGTTGATCTGTAAAACATAAAGAACTCAGTGTAAAAAACCCTACTAACTCCATTTAAAAATGAGCAGAAGACTTGAATAGACATCTCTCTAAAGAAAACATACAGATGGCAAATAGGTATATGTAAAAATGCCTAACTTCACTAATCATGAGGGAAATAAAAATTAAAATCTCAATGTGATATTACCTCACACCTGTTATACTGACTATTAACAAGAAAATAAAAGACAACAAGTGCTGGTGAGGATGTGGGAAAACCAGAAACCCTGTACACTTTTGGCAAGAAGGCAAAATTGTGCAGCTGTCCTTATACAATCTAGCAATTCCATTTCTGGGAATTCATCCAAAAGAATTAAAATCAGGATCTCATAGAAATATTAGCACACTGTTTTAATTACTATTCTTATTGCTGAGATGAAATACCAAAAATCCACAAGTTAAGGGAGGAAAGGTTTGTTTAGTTCATAGTTTTTAGAAGTTTCAATACATAATCAGCTGACTCCAAGGCAAGGTGACATATTAGAGGAAGCATTGCAGAGGAGCAACAGTTCATGGTGGGCAGAAGGTAGCAAAACAAGGAAGCCACAGCACTTTCTGTTGTTTGATTCTAGTGCCCTTGATCGCAGTACTACACTGTGAATCAATTCCAGCATTACACAGTCTAGATCCAGCCACCTCTGGAAAAACCACACCAATGACCACATGAGGCTTTGGGATGACATCTAGACACAAGCCATGACATTCTGTCCCTGGCACCCCAAAGACCATACACATCCCTTTATGCAAAAGGTATTTAGTCTATCTCTAAGAGTTGTCAAAATCCTAACAGTTTCAGAATTGCTGAAAAGTTCAAGTCCAAAGTCTCCTCTGAGATTTAAAGCAAACTCTTAGCTTCAAGCACCTGTACAAATGAAAAGAAAGTTAAATACTTCCAAAATTCAGTATAGGGGGATATAAAGGAATAGGGCCAAAGCAAGTCCAAAATTCAGCAGGGCAAACATTAAGTCCTGTAGTTTCATGTCCAGCATTCCTGGTAATCTGTGGCAAGATGTGAATTCCAAAGGTCTTGGATAGCTCTGTACCTATGGCACTGCCAGTGGCTAAAGCTCCCACAGTTTCTCTCTTGAGATGGCTCTTCTCCCTCCTTGATATTTTCCTCAGATGATCCATGTTCCTGGCTTGTCCAAACTTCTGGGGACTCTCGTATACCTTGAGCTTCACACTCACAGTTTCACACACTGCTCTCTTAGGGGCACATTGCCTGGCCTCTCAGGGCTTCTTATGAAATCTAGGTGGAAGCCTTCTTGACCCCACAACTTTTTAATTTTGCATGCATCTAAAAGCAGCACCATGTGGATGATACCAAGGCCTGCTGACAGTTGGAGCATTAGCCAGGCTTCCTTCTCTCTTGGCTGTAGGGGTTGAGTGCCTATGAACTCAATTCCAAGGAACAACTTCCCTAGGCTGCTGCCATTCTGGAACATAGTCATTTGGGTGTCTCTTCTCAAAACAAAGTCTTTCAGTTTTTGCAATTTTGAGGATGCAAAGGCTGGAGTCCTGCTGGTTACTGTGATGTCCTCAGGTCATCTTTTCTGTTGTCTTTTTCTGAAATACTTGGCTTTACCTTGTTAGTCTTTTTGGAGACCAATTTCTCCTCTGTTCCATTTTGGTAGGCTGCAACTTTACTGGAGCTTAATTTTTGGCCAAATTCACATGTTTCAAATCATTCTGCTGGGGTATTTGTTCTTGATTTTAACATAAATCTTGCTAAATACTGCAGTCAATAGCCATGTCACAGCCTCAACATTAGACTGCCCTGACATTTCTTCTTCAAGATTAATTAATTTGCCACCTTTAATCTCAGTCTCAGAACATGAGCAAAATGCAGACAAACTTTCTGCCAAGGGATAACATACATCATCAGGAGTCCAAAAGCCAATGCAGTCCTTCTTCCCAGCATAAACCTCCCGAGTTCTGAGCAGAAGCCCCCATCAAGTACAGCCTAAGGCTTTGCAGGGCTGCTTTTTCAGCCAACATCACCAAACCTTTCCAAATTCTTTCCACAAGCCAGTTCCAAAGGCTCTTGATCCACATGATCAGGGACAGTCATAGAAATGACCCTGTAACTAATTCTGGTTTAGTTACTTTTCTCATTAGTGACATGAAATAAGGAACACCCACAAGTTAAGGGAGGAGATGTTCATCTAGCTCATAGTTTGTAGAGGTTTCATGGCAGATAGGCACTGCAGAGGAGAAACAGTTCATGATGGGCAGAAGGTAGCAAAGCAAGGAAGCCACAGCTCTTCCTGTCCCTTAACTCTAGGGCCCTTGATCCTAGCACTGCACCGTGAAATCAATCCCAGCATCACACACTTTAGATCCAGTCACCTCTGAAAAAGCCCCACCTGTGACCACAAGAGGCTTTGGAGGACATCTGCACACAAGTTATAACACCCTCATATGATCACTGCAATAGTATCCATGAGAACTAAAGTGTGGAAATAACCTGGTCCATCAACAGATGAATGGATAGAGCTAATTCAATGTGCTGCATATACACAGTGAAATACCATTCACTTTAAAAAAGAGAAAATTCTACAATATGTAACAACATGGTTGAACCTTGAAAGCACTTAGCTGATATTTGAAATAAGCCAGGCACAGAAACAGAAGTACTGTATGAATCTGTCTGTGAGTTACTTAAGATGTTAAACCATAGCATCAAGGAGTGGAATGGTGGTTTCTCAAAGGTAGGGGAGGAGTTCCTAATCAATAAACTGAAACTTTCAGTCAAACAATATGGACAGGCCCTAGAGATCTGCTCTACAACACTGTATCTATGGTCAACAATAACGTATTACATACTTAAACATTTATTAAAAGATAGGTTTCGTGTTGAATAGTGTGTTTTGTTTTGTTTTGTTTTGTTTTGTTTGAGACAGGGTCTCACTATGTAGTCAGACTGGACTTGATCTCACTACATAGCACAGGCTGTCCTCAAACTCATGAGGATCCTCCTGCCTCAGCCTCCCAAGTGCTGGAATTACAAGTGTGTGCCACCTGGTTATGTTGAATATTCTTAAAATGTATGAACTTAAAAAAAACTGTAACTACCTTTCATGTCAATCATTTGTCATTTCTTTCCTCATACATAAATGAACACTAAGTGTCTGCACAGGTCTAGCAGCTGATTTTAGCACACTTTCTGTGTCCTGCTGGGAGATATCTTTGCTTATTCACGTAAAGCACAGGCATGCAGAAGGCTAAACTAAAAGTAAACTGTAACAGCAGATCTGGTTTTGTTGATGTTCTTCCTCTCCTGTGACATTAGCTGCTTCTAAATATTTTAATAATGGGATGGCTAAATTTTCATCTTTTCTTATGGGCGTTACTGAGTGCTCTTTCATGTAATAAACCCTGTTAGGGACTATATCATTAATTTTAAGTAGGGGAAAAGTACTGCTTAAAAGTGTTTGAAATTGATGTAACCAGATTTGCTATCTGCTGACTCACTGACTGACTTGTTGATTGATTTATTGACTGTACTGGGGATAGGACTCAGGCCTTTGCACTGAGCTACATCACCAGCGACACCCTCATCTGTTGTTGTTGTTGTTGTTTGTTGTTATTTTTGTTGCGATAGGGTCTTGCTAAGTCACTAAGTTGCTGAGGCGGGGCTTGAACTTGTAATCTTCCTGTCTCTGCCTCTCAGAGAGCTGGGATGACAGGCACGTGTCACCACATCCAGGTTTATTTATTTATTTTTATTGCTCTCATTATGTTGTGTAGGCTGGATTGGAAATCCTAGACTCAAGTGACCCTTTTGCCTCAGCCTTCTGAGTAGCTCGGACTACAGACTTGCAGCAACACACCCAACTAGAAGTGCTTTTAAAATAAAAATGTATGTAAAAATTATAAAAGAAAAAGATGTCTTCATTCTTTTCTCTTAGTACAAAATAGGAAGGACATAAATAAGATTTGAATAAATGGAAAGAAATACCATATCTATGTTTATTATGGTTTAGATTCATAAATTCTCTTCAAGTACACATGCAATGTAAATGAAATTCCTGTACAAATTCTAGCTGGATATTTGAGGAACACAATAAATTCTAATATTTATATGGAAGACTGAAGGCTCAAAATGTCTTATGAAAAGTATAGGAGGAGATGTGGGAAATATATAGCATTGCTTATCAAATATTGACATCATGAATGATGATAATTTGTTGTCTCAGCAATAGACCAATGACACAGAATTGAGTGCTCTGAAATAGAACCATATGTGTGTAAAGACTTGCTCGGTGATGAATTGTTCATATCAAAAAACAATTGTAAAGGGAGAGTTATGTAGTAGATGATACTAGGTTACCTGTGTCTTTACATGGAGAAAAACATAGATGCCTAAGTTTCACAAAGGCTCTGGATAGATTAAAGACCTAAATATAAGGGATAAACTGTCAAAACAGCAGAACAAAATGTTAAGTAAAATTTTTGTGTCCAAGGAGTAGAGAGAAAGAATTTGCTTTTTATCAGTATATGTTTGTAATACATAATAGTGACATTGATTTTGGAGAACTGGTACATATGTGTGACATATCTTGATACTTTTTGTTCCTTTTCCTTACCAGCCCTCATCCTCAATCTCCTGTCTATTTTCCAAAAGCTTGCTTTATCACTTCCTACCATCTCACCTTTAATTAATTAATTGATTAATTTGTTTGTTTATATTTTTGATTTCTCACATAGGAGAAACTATACAATAATTAACTTTCAGTGTCTGACTTATTTTATATAGCATTATGGTTTCATGTTCCATCCATTTTCCTGCAAATGATATAATTTTATTCTTTATGGCTGAATAATACCCTATTGTGTAGATATACACATTTTCTTTTTTGTTTGCCTTTTGATGGGCATGTAGTTAGTTCCTAGAGTTTAGCTATTGTGAATTGTTCTGCTACAAACATGTGTGTGCATGGATCAATATAGTATGACATCTTTAATTCTTTTAAAAATATACCTAGAAGTGGTACAGCTGGGTCAAGTGGAGTTCTAGTTTTAGATTTTTTTTTTTTTTTTTTGCGGCACCGGGGATTGAACTCATAACCTCGCGCCTGCCAGGGCAGGTGCTTAAGGCACTGAGCCAAACTCCCGGCCCTGGTTTTTTGAGGCAGGGTCGCAGTATGTAGCTCAGGCCGGCCTTACGCTTGCGTTGTAGCCCAAGCTGGCCTCGAACTCACAACGCTCCTCCTACCTCAGCCTCCCGAGTGCTGGGATTAAAGGCGTGCGCCACCACGCCAGGCTAGTTTTAGATATTTTAAGGAATCATCATACTGATTTTCATAGTGCTTGTAAACAAAATTTTTAAGTTAAATATAATATAAGTTAAAAAGTGTGTTTGGATTTGGCTACATCAAAATGAAGGGTTTTTAGTCAGTGTAGTATAATCTAGATAATATTAACAAACAGATGTTAAATTAGGAAAGGATATTAACAAGGTTTGAAGCCTGCAAGGGT
>RJWM01043181.1:0-13698 GCA_004363535.1 Dasyprocta punctata
ATCCATTTCATCTTTATCTTGAACCCTGGACTCCAACAGATGCACCTCTGGCCACAGTAGTAATGAGTTCATCTGGCACTGACTCTCTCAAGGGCCCAGCCCTATCTATCTACCTATAGTGCTTCTACCTAACTCAGCTGTCTAAAATATTATTTTGATGCAGTTTTCTCTTTTTGTGCACCTGCTCTTCAGAAGATTGGAGTTGGCTGCAAGATTTAAGTTAGCTCAGAATCCTGAAAAGGTTGATTTTGTACTTTGGCAGCTTCTGATTGCTTTTTTACAGAAGAGGGATTTCTCATATGTTTACCATTTTCACTCATGCTACTTGTTAACTTGAATATCAAAGTTTCTGTTGTGGAACATGTCCTTTTCTCACTTTCCAGACCTCTACCCTTTCCTAGTTCTGCCATGGGTTTTCAGAAAATGCCTCTGACCGTGCGGCTGGCCGCTCTTTTCCTATCCTTTCCTAACGCCCGTGGTGCGGCAACTGTTACTGTCTCCGATCCTCAGCCAGCCGCCGCGGGCTCTCTGAGGCTTCCGTGTGCAGCTCGCACTGCGCCATGGTTAGGAGCAGACTTGAGGAGCAAGGGATCGCCTGACAGAACAGAAGCAATGCCGAGAGTGGATGAGGTGCTTGGGCCCACAGCCTAAAATGCCTGGCCAGTCTGGGGCAGCTCTGCAGCAGTGAGGTAACTGCTGGTCTGTGCCAAATGCCACTTTCCCGTGAAACTCTGCATCATCCCACTCTGTCCTCTGGGGAAGGGGTGGCCGTTCTACACTAGCACTGACACCCAGTCTCCCCCATCGAATCCAAATCAGTACCGCTAATTGCTGCTTCCTGGGTGTTTTTTTTCCTCTCTGTGGTACTGAAGATTAAACCCAGTAAATCCAGGACCTTCATGCTGAGCTACATCCTCAGCCCTTTTTTGCTTTTTAAGATAGGGTCATGCTAGGTCACCAAGTTGCCCAGGCTGGACTTAAATCTGTGGTCTTCCTGACTCAGCCTCCCCTTCTTTCTTCTTGTCTGCAAAAGCCACCATCTACTACCACAGGGATAATTAGGAGAATCTCATTAGGCTCGATGTCGTGATTCTCTTGTGTCATGCTCAGACCCTCGGTCCTTCTGTATTGGGTGATACTATGTACCCCAAGTCCTCATATACTTTTGATGGGGCTGAGTTTGGCACTTGCTTGTGATCAGTTTGTTGTCTAGCGCTGGGACTGATGATGTGAGTGCTGCACCCAGCCAGGGGTGGAGCCAACATACAGTGTAAGGGAAGGCGGGTCTTCTTGTCTCTTCCTCTCTCTCCCTTGCCAGCACGCCTTGCTGCTTGTGGCCACCATGAATGGCAGCCCTGCCACGCCACGCTGCCTTGGAGCCAACTGAGTATGGACTGAAACCCCCGAGAAACTGTAAAAAATAAACCTTTCCTTCCCTAATTTTGGGCGTCAGGTATTTTGTCTCGGCAATGAGTGAAAAGTAAGTAAGACACCTTCAAAAGGGCACACAAAAGCAGAACAACTCCATCACAGAGAAGGATCCAAAACCAGGCCACATTACCAGCAGGGTCTCCAACCTTTCCCCCAAAGTCAGGCTCATTTCTCAGGATTGCCCTTAAACTCAAGAATCTCTTCCCCCTCTGAGCCAGCACTTTCTAGTGGAAGCAGACTGTACAGGTGGGAAATTGGAATACATGTCAGAGCTTTCTTTTCAGAGAAACAATTGAGCCAAAAGAAAGTCAGAGAAATGAGTCCACACCCTTCACTGCAAGGTAACATGACTCCTTTCATTTCCTGCAGATTTACTTTCTGTAGAAATCCCTTTTTTAAATTTTAAAATGAAAAAAGAATACAAACAATGATACAGAATTTCAAAACAAAATATTAGGAGATTGATGATCGTTTTGGGGAGCAAATGAACAGGGCAGAGTGGCTCTGAGGCCACGGGGCTGGAGGGTGCCCCCTCTGGCGCCCCTTTGCGGTGCCCCGCAGCGAGCCCTCGGGGTTGGCAGGTGAGCACGTGGGCCAGCCTGGTCGTTGCACGGCCTGTCTGTGTAGCAGAGACCTCGGGTGCAGTCAACAAAAGCTGCACCCAACGGGTGAAAGCTGAGAAAGGTTCAGCTGTGTGCTGATCCAGGGTTTAGCACAACCCGGGGCCTTCATCTATCCCCAGAAGGGACGAAGGCGATGGTTACTGGGAAGGCACCGAGTTGAGATCTAGATCGTCTGTCGCTGCACTGAAATGACCATCATCAGCCGTGCCTGGGGCTCCCTGGTGCGATGACCCCGCGACCTGTTGCTGGGGTTGGAAGGAATGTTTGGCCAAATTCCCCTGAGATCCCTGGGCTGGGTTGGAGACACCAATCTCCAGAAAGTCAAAGGTGTATGTAAGATATTAAGGGACAGATGGTGCTTGGCTTTCCAGTTGCACTTGCAGACTGCAGACCCCTCAGGGTAAGCAATCTCGCCCACTTGGAGTAGCCCATTTCCTGTCGTTGCTTCATTTAGGTACCCATCCCTTTCCTCCGTCTCCGTCTCGTTACCACAGCACCAGCACCTCCTTCTAATCTGTCATCCTGTAGTAAAATGTTCAGTGAAACCCTTTTGGGATCCTAGTTTTCAGTTGCAAACATTGCTCAGATATATATTTTTATTTTTTTAATTTTTTTTGTGGCACTGGGGATTGAACTCACAACCTTGCACCTGCCAGCAGGTGCTTAAGTCACTGAGCCAAACTCCCGGCCCTAGTTTTTTGAGGCAGGGTCACACTATGTAGTTCAGGCCGGCCTTGCGCTCACGTTGTAGCCCAAGCCGGCCTCGAACTCACAACGCTCCACCTACCTCAGCCTCCCTGTTAGTGCTGGGATTAAAGGTGTGCACCACCACACCTGGCTTCAGATATGTATCTTTAAAAGGGGGTTCAGTTTTCCCTCCTTTTCTTTGGTGATTTGTGTAAGTGGGAGAATTCTGTCATATGACTTGGATAAAAACGATAAATACTTTTGACAACCAAAAAGTAGCTGATGTCTTTTAAATGGTTAATTAACCTCTTGGCTGTTTCATTGCCATTTAAAAGAGTCCAGAAGTTCACATGCCTGGGGCATGAGCAAGTGACAGAAGTGTGTGTTGGAACAATAGCAGTGAAGTGAAACTCACCCATAGTTAAAAAATTCACCTTGCTGTGTGAGACTAATGTTCAGGCCCCAGCACCACAAAAAGTAAAAGCTAGCCTTGTATTTGGATAAAACATAGATTCACATGCAAGTATAAAAACTAACAGAGCTGGGTGTGGTGGCGCACACCTTTGATCCCAGCACTCACAGGGAGGCTGAGGTAGGAGGAGCCTTGTGAGTTCGAGGCCGGCTTGGGCTACAACGCGGGTGCAAGGCTGGCCTGAGTTACATAGTGCAACCCTGCCTCAAAAACACTAGGGCTGGAAGTTTGGCTCAGTGGCTTAAGCGCCTGTCTGGCAGGTGCGGGGTTGTGAGTTTGATCCCTGGTGCCAAAAAAAAAAAAAAAAAAAAAAACTAACAGAGAAATCCAAGTGCACTTTACCCTGTTTCCTCCAGTGATGCCATCTTGCAAAATAGTAGGACAATACAGCAGTCAGGATATTTATATTTTTAAAATGGTAAATGACAGAATTTTTTTCGGCTTGTGGTTCTATGGGCTGTAAAGATTAAGGGGCCACATCAGGTGAGGGCCTCCATTTGGTGTCCAGACACAGGGGAAGGTGCACACAAGCAAGTGTAAGACAGAAGGGCAAATCCAGGATCTAATAAAACTCCAGTCAGTGTAACCATCATGTTCCATAACATGAGCTAAAACCAAGTAATATCAACAAGTGCATCACAGGTGATAAGGGACCAGAGGAGGAGGGCGAGATGGAAGGAAGGGAGGGTGATTAGAAAAAATAACCTAGCGGTGGTCTGTGCGTGTAACCACTCCCCAAGTGACTGTAAACTGTGAGTTGCAAACATGCACTAATAAAAAATAAAAAAGCAAAGAAAGCTGAGGGGGTGGCCAAGAGGGCTCCCAACTTGTAAGAGCCAGAGTAACTGACCACGACAGTGACACTGACCCACTCAAGAGGATATAACCTAATTACCTTTTAAAGGTTCCACTTCTTGATGCTGTTACAGTGGTAGTTAAAATGTGATTGTTTTGGAGACATTCAAAATGTGGCAGGCGAAGACAGGTACAGTGTGTATATTATTACTCCAGAATATGCACATTATGGTGGGCCCCAAATTGACACAATTCTCTACTCAGAATAAAATCCCCTGTAAGATTGTTTGGTGTGTAGTGCCCATCTTTTTCAGTGAATAACTGTGAAAATCAATCACGAGCTAAGATTAATAACGTCAACAAGAATGAAAGATGAAATAGAGGAGCTGGAAAGGAGATGGGGATTAAAAAAAAAAATAAAGAAGTGTATACAAGTAACCACTCGCCAAGACGATGGTGAATGGTGTGAACTGCAATAAAAGAAGGTGATAAATAAAACATGATTATATATTGACCATTAAAATACTAATGATGATAATAATAATAATAATAAGGAATGTTGGTGTAGGAGATTATTGGACACAGTCAAGATATGGGAGATACCATCACCCCGGGAACCCTCTTACTGCTCTCTTCCGACCCCTCTCCTCACCTCTCTCACTCTTGCAGTCACAAATCTTCCCTAGTTTGCCCCCATTTCTATAATTTTGCCATTTTTAATAATGATGTACAGTATCAGCTTTGGGGACTGACTTCTTTTTTTATGGCATTGGTGATCGAACACAGGGTCTTTGCACTCAATTGCAGCCCCAGCCATTTTAATGTTTTTTCACCTTGAGACAGGGTCTTACTAAGCTGCTGAGTTGCCCAGGCTGGGTTTGAACTTGTGATGCTTTGGCCTCAGACTCCGAGGGTGCCGGTATTAGCTGTCAGCCTAGGCTGGCCTAGCCTATGGCCCAGACTCCTGCGGGCTGGGATTATAGGCGTGTGCTGTCGTATAGCCTAGGACTTGCTTTTCTTTTTTCACTCAGTGTAACTGCCGTGTGATGCATTCAAGTTACTGCACCAGGGTATTGTTCTTTTGGTAGCCGTGTAATATTCTACAGCATGGATATACCTGAGTTCGTTTACCGAGTCACCCACCCACTGAGGAATAGCTGGTTTGGTTGCAGTTGTTGACCTTTAGGAATGATCCTGCCCTGAGCATTCGGATATAGGGTTTTGTGGGAGCCTAATTCCCACTTCTTTGGAATAAACAGTCGAGAGTTTAGGTGTTCGCTTGTAGATACCTGTGCACCTAGTTTTGTAAGAAGGTACCAAGTGCTCCACTTTCCACAGTGGCTGTACTGTTGTACGTTCCCAGCCTCGCTGCACACATCAGGCGCGCGGAAAGAGGGGCCGGGACCTGCCCTCCAAACTGCTGTGGTAACTCCCGGGAGATGCCCCACACACCCGGGGAATGCGGACCACAGCAGCGCAGCACCGGTGCTGGCGGGAGGGAAGAGACCCTGCACCCCTCACTGCGCACAGACCCGAAGTCAGTGGTCAGCCCAGCTCTCCGGTCAGCACCCGGTAACGTGTTCCACTGGGTGCTCAGGAACTTCAGAGAGGGACTGGGGCACACCTTCACCTGTACCTTCTTGGACCAGTTGATCTCATGGTCTGACTTTCTGCTTCCTTCTTTACCTTATGCACGTTCTATGCATGTGAGATTCCCGGGTGGAGGGAAGCAGTAGGCTTTGTTAATACTGGACGTTGCTGGTTCTTTACAAAGTACTTGTGGTCTCTGACTTACAGGGGCTCAAAAGCACTGTGCATGCGGGAGAAATGGCCCTTCACATTCTGAACGGGATCCGTTTGGTGGCTGAAGATGTTCAGCCCGGATCTTGCCTAGAGATGCTGGGCCTTGGTGTGGGCTGTGGCTCCTCGGCAGCCTGGTGGTCACAGTGGGGAAGAGAGGCCCCGCTCTCTGCAGTGAGCTGCGTTGCTGAGCTGAGATGTTGGTCAGGTAAAGTGCAATAAGTGTATTTTCAATTTAGATGGGACTATGGGGTGTGACCTTGGTGTAAGCTGAGAAACATCTGTATTTCTAAAATAATTTGTGTGAAATAATCTCAAACATCCTGATCAAGAGTCCTTCTGCCTTGCTCTTTAGAAACAAATGCTCAAAAAAAAAAAAAAAGGAAAAAGAAAAAAAGAAAGAAAGAAATGGTGAGTGGTCTCTTGACATCCTAGCTGGCAGACACGTCTGTGATACCTGCTGCATCTTGATTCACGCTGGACTGTGATCCCTGCCCCTCACCATTTGGTGTCTGTTCTGGAAGGGACCTGAGATGTCCTCAATTCCACCCCACCTTATTTTTTCCCACCGTGAGCCTGGAAAGGTCCCTGGTGGTGGCAGGGTAAAGTTGGGGACAGATCTCCTGATACTGACCCTTGCAAGATTCTGAGTTGCTTTCTGCTCCTGGTTAGTGCCCAAGAATTCAGATAAGAACTCCCTAAAATTCAGAACCCACACAGGCCAGAGGGTGAGGCTGGCCCAAGGATCCAAGCCTGGTGGCACAGGGGGCACACTGTTACAGTGGCCGTCTCCGGATCCCTTCTTCAGTCCTTGAGAGCAAAGGCTTGCGTGTCCTCGCGGTTCAGGGAAGGGCTGAAGCTTTTAATCATTTTGTCACAGACTGCAGCCCTTGTCACAGCCCATCACCCTGAGCAGGGACCTAGGAGCTGCAGAACAAGCCTGACCTGGAGGTGGCCTAATATTATATATTGTGATCTTTTTTCGATCTACCTCATAATCCAGAGAGTAATATTTGTAATCCCATAGAAATGTTATTGGAATTTCAGTGAGTTAATTCCAATCTACTATCTCCAATGCAACCCACGGTGAGAGTAAAAACATGAAGACATATTCAGAGTTAAGGGCAGCCAAGGGGTCCCAAGTCTGACCCGAGAGGATAGAAGGACAAAGACCCTGATCCAAGGCCTCTCTGAGAAAATATTATCTTGTGAATAAGGGAGTGGTTCAAGGATGAGTGACAGTGAGGATGGCGGGAACTACATGAGTCACCTGAGCTGGCTGGCCAGGTGGGGAGAAAGAAATCTTTGCAATATGCAGGGAGAATTTTATGCAGAAGGATCAGTCTGCATAACTCAATTAGGGTGGCATTTCAATGGTTTTGGGAGGCTGTTGTTTCAGCTTCTGATGTGTAAACTTTTGTGCCCCGGGGAGTTATAGCCTCTTACTTTGAGGCTTCTATCCAGCTGACATTCCTGGGACTGAATGGCTCTGCCATCCAGCTGTGCTCAACCATTCTACAGGGAACACAATTCGAGGAAACAGGAAGCTGTCAGCTGGCCTCAAGGATGACATATCAGTACCTCAGCTAGCCTTATGCGCATCGCTTAGAGCCAATTGATGGGAAAGAGGAATAGCATAGCCTACTCCGTACATATCAGTATATGGAAATAAGACTCGATTTAACTAATGTTACAGAAATTGTTCTGCATTCAAGGAGAGGTGCCCAGCTCGTCTTCTACAGCTTCTACCACTGTGGCCTAGAGAGACCTCAGCCTTCACCATCCTGTGTGGAAGGTGCTGTCTATGTATGGTAGGAGTCCTACCACTGCAGCTAGGTGACTGTGACATATTGCAAGTGTAATGTACACACCTTTTTTTGAAGACTTTGAATGAAAAAAATCATTAAATTTTTCCATGTCAATTATATGTTAAAATACTAGTATGTTGGATATATTTGTGTTAAACAAAATAAAGTATTAAAATTAAGTCTACTTATTTCTTTTGCTTTATAATGTAGTTGTTTTTTCAAAACCCTCACAGAGGGTCTCAGTCTCCCACATGGAAATATGGCACATGGATGCAGAAGAAAGACAAAGAGAAAGTTCTGCAGTTGAAGAGATTCAGGATGACCTGTGTTCTATGTGGAATAAAAGACCTTGTGCCCAAAACCTCACGGCTTTTATTGATATCAATCAGGGAGGTGGGGGGGGGTTGTGGCAGAGTGCCAGGGAAGAGACACTTCACAGGCATCAGCTGTAAGAAGAAAAAGAGCAATTCTGTACCAGGCACAGAGGCCTTCAGTGAGCAATACAAGGATAGCTTGATGTATGCAAGCCTGGTACCTTTACTACCAGGAAGGCACAATGCTTTTTGAGTCCCATGTCCTCAGCTGAGATGTTATCTCATGTCTTAGCTCTGGAATCTCACAGACTCTTGCTCTCCCCTCCTCCATTCCTGCCATCAGAATGGGGGCTATCCTCACCTGAGTGTTACCACTTTGCTATTAATGAGACCACTGATGCCTTGGCCTGGACTTGATCACATTCTTCTGGCCATTTAAGAAAACATCTCTTTCAATATCTCTGTGAATAGGATTGAGGCATTGGTCAGCTAAAGATCAAAGCAAGAGTCTTCCTTTCTCAGGGAAATCTTTTTTGGTCCTTGGAGGAGTTGGAGCAGGGTTGCCCATGGCTGTATGACATCATTGAGCTTCAGTTCCTCCATGACACACTTTAAGGAGAAGAAATATGAAAAGGAGGAGGAGTATACCAATTCTAACATAAAACCAAAAATGCATCTTGAGATAGGTAAATGGATTTAATTGTTCTATAGCATCAGCAGATTTATTCCAATCCTTAATTGGGAATCAAAGGTGGCTGTCTGTTGTGACATGGAAGGAACGTCTCTCTGAAGAGCACTTATTTTTTTTTTTGATACTTAAGTATGTGATTGTTTATTTTAAATAATCTTTCAAGTCTTCTGAGTGCTGCACACAGGATTAATTTATTTTTGGAAACTAAGTGCAATATTAAAAAGAAAATAAATCACAGTACATTATTGGAAGCCATTTCTACCGATTTTATTACATTTTTAAATTTATGATTTGATTTGAATACTGTGAGTGCTGGGGAAGATAATGACAACTTAACTGATAATCTTGAAGCTCAGTATACTCGCACTGAAAGAGCAGAGCAAGCTTTCAGAGTGGTTGATCGAGGAGATTGCTATTGGGAAGGCTACAGAGACAATGCTTACAAAGACTTAGCCTGGAAGCATGGAAACATACACTTACCAGCACCTTACATTTATTCTGAAGTTATAGAAGCACTGAAACTTCAACCAGGATTATCTTTTCTTAACCTGGGAAGTGGAACCGGATATTTAAATACAATGGTGGGCCTAATTTTAGGTCCTTTTGGAATAAATCATGGAATTGCACTTCATTCAGATGTGGTGGAATATGCCAAGGAAAAGCTGGAGAGTTTCATCAAAAATGGTGATATCTTTGATAAATTTGAGTTCTGTGAACCTGCATTTGTGGTCGGTAATTGCCTCCAAATAGCATCTGACAGTCATCAGTATGATTGAATTTACTGTAGAGCTGGAGTCCAGAAAGACCATGAAAATATCACTGAAAGTTGGAGGCATACTAGTTATGCCTATAGAGGATCAGTTAACACAGATTATGTGAACTGGACAAAACACTTGGGAAACTAAAAATATCCTTGCTATTTTATTTGCTTCACTTGTGCAACCAAGTAAGAATGATAATGGCAAGCCAGATTCTGTGGGACTCCTGCCTTGTGCTGTCAGGAATCTACATGACTTGGCTCATATTTACATTTGATACACATTTAGAAATTTCATCAATGACGAAATGTAGGCCAAGGGGATCCCTCAAAGGGCTCCACTCAAGGGGAAAAGAAAGAGTTAAGCAGAGGATTAACACTTATGTGTTTGTAGGTAATCTGAAGGGCATCTATATCCACAATAATGTTCTGGTGGGTTTCTCCTTGCACATGTCTTTTGATCATCTCCAAGAGTGTTGACTTTTATTATATGGCCAAGGAGCAATACGAAAATGGGACATATGATAGTGACATTTTAAACCCTGCTGTGACTGCAAACTTTCAATCTGATCTCCCAACCGAAAGATGGAAGTCTGTAGAACATTCACTTGGGTTTGCAATTTTATGTCAATTTCTCATTGAATTATTCAGCTCTCACCAGCAGTTTTTGTTCAATTAGCTACAAAATGGGCAGTACTGAATGAGGCAGCACCACAGATCCAACAGCTGCACTGGCAAAAAGTGTGCCGGAGACACTATTCCTGCAATAGGTAATCCAGTCATCCTCTTGGCTCTGCTGGTAAATCTGTTAATCAAAGTTTGCACTAAGAGGGAAGTAGGGGAGTGATACCAAGGTTCTGTAAAATTCACTTGGCAACCAGACTCCAGGCATCCTACCTGTGATGGTTGATATACTGTGTCAACTTGAAAAGTCTAGAAGCTTCATTAAGTGACTCAGCAGCTCTACATCCTGGGATGTAGAGAACAAACAGTTACCATTTTGGATATTGTTCACTGTGTCAATTTGAGAAGGTCAGAAGTTTAACTAAATGATTCAGCAGGGGGCCAGGGTCCCTAGTTTGTGACTTCCTCAGTCTGTGCAAGGGGAGGGCAGGTAGAGGTGTGAGTGCTACCCCCACCCCAGGGGAGTAGCCTGCATACAATAAAAGGCAAATGAGGAGGGCCTGATTCCTGCTTCTTCAGAGGAGGTCCAGCCTTTGCCTTCAGTTTGGGTAATCGTCTCCCGGCTTCTGGCGCAGACTGATTGGCTTCTGCCTGGGACTCTCCAGCCTTTGTCGTAGACTCATCAGCCTTCCATTGTAGATTCTTCAGTGTTCTGTTACAGACCCATTAACTTCCTGATAAGGACCTGCACATGACACTGCAGTAAGCTCCAGCCCTTGGGCTGGACCCTTCAGCCTCCAGTGTGTGGACACTCTTTGCACACTCCCACATACGACTTTGTGGCTGACCATTGTAAGCCAATCTTGTAATTTCTTATACATTTGTATATCTTGTGTTATACCTGTTTCTCTAGTAAACCCTGACTGATACACTACTCATAACTACTAATGTAAGGTAATCAGAGAGATGTTCAGACAAAATACAATAGGTCAGATGACAATCAGCACAAAAGAACATATTCTGATTCCAAGTTACCTTCCCTACTAATAGTGTAGCAAAAAAATGCCCTCCCCCAACTCCAGCCAGTATACTTAAGTTTGTTAGTTGCCCAGGTAATAATTCCTGTTCCAGTTGCCATGCTTCCGTGTCTTAGAAACAGCTGGTCACTGCATAACTGGTCAGTATGATGCACACTGTATAAACTAATCCCAATTGACAAGCCATTTTACCTCTGTACTTCCTGCTTACTTATCCCCTATCAGCCCTAGACCACCAGAGATCAGGGCCTGATATTCTGGGAATGACCCCAATCAGTGCCCATTGATATAAATAAATCTGCCTCCAAATTCTGGGCATCATTTCAGTGTTTCTGCTTGCCTTTGCATCAACACATTAAGGTCATAGACACATATGTCTACCTTTATAGTTTTATAGTGTTGTAATGTTGCATTCATTTTTCCTGCATCCACCAGTTGCAGATGTCCAATCTGCAGTCTTCTGGTACGAAAAGGTAAAGCTAATGTCTATAAGGTATGTTGTGTGGTCATTGATAACAAGCCTGAGAATGGGAGAATTAAGACCTTGACCTGACCGTGTAACATTGCCCAAGACTCCTGAGGTAATAGTAAAGTCAGAAGAGCCTGAAATGGGATTCTCCCCAAATCTTGCTCCTTTCCCAGGACAACTCCACTAGGAGACCCAGCACCAATGAATAATTGAAGTTGCATATTAGATGTCCATAATATGGATCTATACAAGTCTCCCAGGGACCTAGATTCCTTCCTCAAAATGGGGCACATGAGTCTCCAGAATACAAGTGGGGAGGTCAGGTGTGAAATTTCGTACAGAGCTGCCATCGATGGGAATTGAATTTAAAGTTAGCATAGCAAATCGTCCCTTTGGCAATTGTATTTTCCAAGTTTGGTCAACACCAACATAAAAGGATTAGACTCCTCTTGTTGATGAACTGCACATAAAGTGGGGTACACAAAAAGAGAAGTGATGTTAAGCTTAGCATATTCCTGCAAATGCATTAAAACTTGGGGGCCTGGTAAGACAGTGCATATGGGGCTGTTCTCTGTAGACTGGAAAATCTCTGGGGGCCTGTCCATCCACATAAGGGAGCTAAATAAGGGTGTATTAGGTACATAGGTCCAGCATTCTTCTTGATGAAGCACAGGAATACATACTATAGCAGCCAGGAGAGCATTCATTGCAAGAAAGATTTTCAGGCGATTGAACCAAACCCTGGCAGTTAACCAGACAGCAGTCCTCACAGACAGTCTGCTGTGGATCCTCTCAGGACAATGGGCCATGAGTCGGTGGGCTCTTTGCTTGTGGTCTCCATGGATCTTGGTGCACTGCACTGGACTGGACTCTCTGTGGACCAGCTCCCATGGACAGTGAGTCCTTATTCTCTGGGTCCCCTACAATGAGGGTCTGTGGATGCTCAGATGTTGGAAGGCCCAGGTCAGGGGGCTGGGATTCCTCTGTGCTCAAGGGAGACGCCAATGGTCCCCTGGGGAGCTGGTTGGTCCATGGTTGCACACACAGCGATGGCAGCTCTAACATCTCCCCATTACCCGTGGAAATACAAACATGCACTTGTTCCCAGGTTGTCAATGACGTTGGGATATTCAGACACCTATCTGGAGGTCACACCAAGCCACAAGGGGCAAGAATTCATGGGGATGGGAAGAACCTTGTCCCCAGTGTAATGAGACCTGAGCCAAATCAGAATTAGTGACAGGATTCAGCAAGTTTAAAACATATGTGACAAAGTCCAAGTGCATCTGAGGAAAGTTCTGATTCTATTTCAACTTTCTTTTGTTTTATTAACTTGTTTTTGCTTTAAATGAATGTGCTTTTAGTATGATATTGACTGTCAGTTTGCCATAGGTGGCTTTTATCAGATTGAAGTAAAGACCGTCTATTCCAATTTTCTGTAGGAATTTTTTCATGAATATATTTTACATTTTGTCAAATGTGTTTTTGGCATCTATCGATATGATCATATGGTTTTTGTCCTTAACTCTGTTAGGTATGATACATTTATTGATTTGCATATGTTGAACTATCCCTGCATTCCTGGGATGAATCCTACTGGGTCATGGTGTATAAGCTTCTTGATGATTTGCTGCACTCTGTTTGCCGGTATCTTACTGAGAATTTTTGCATTTATGTTTATAGGAAGATTGCAGTTCTTTTTTGATTGGATCCTTCTCTGGTTTTGGTATCAGGGTAAGGCTTGCTTCTGGGAATGAATTTGGGAGTATTGCTTCCATTTTAATTTCATTAAAGAGTTTGAGACATAGTGGTGCTAGGTCTTCTCTATGTTTCTTGTAGAATTCAGCAGTGAATCTGTCAGGATCTGTGCTTTTCTATATTGGTAGGTTTTTAATTATGTCTTCGATTTCATTGACTGATATTGGTTTATTTAGAATTTTTATATCTTCTTGATTCAGCTCTGGTAAATCATATGTATCTAGGAATTGGCTCATTTCTTCTGTGCTTCCTGTCTTATTAGAATATAGTTTCTCAAAGTGGGTGTTGATGATTTTCTGGATTTCTACAGGATTTGTCGTGATTTCACTCTTTTCACTCCTAATCACATAGATTTTAGTCTTTTCTTTCCTTTTTTTTTTTTTTTTTTTTTTTTTTTTTTTTTTTTTTTTTTTTTTTTTTTTTTTTTTTTTT
>RJWM01043182.1:0-13938 GCA_004363535.1 Dasyprocta punctata
TTCCATGTGGTATTATTTTCCTTCTATTGGAAGATTTTCCCTTAACATTTTTTTAAATTTTATTTCAAAGATAGTGAAATGCAACAAAAGATAACAGAACCATCAAAACAAAGCAGTAGAACTAGAATAGAACTTCAGACAGAGATACTATGAAAACAAAAGCTACTATGTTGTATCTTGTTACTTTCAGAATAGTTGACCATTCCATCATGTGTAGCAAAAACAAACCCAAAACAAAACACAATAAAACCAATAAAAACAGAATGTGAAATGAAAAAAAAAAAAAAAAAGGAAACAAAAATAAACAAAATTAAGCAAACCAATGACAATAATATTGGGGCTCAAAGACAAGACAGAGGACAAGCCCACCTATTTGCCACACTAGAAGATGTCATCTACCCAAGAAATGCTGAGACTGTGGGCACCAGGCCTGCAAAACAACCCAGCAATACAAGTATTTGTAACCCAGTTGTCATGAACCCAGCAGGTCCTCCGGGCAGGCAGGATGCTCAGGGAGGGGTGGGGGGAGGTCCTTGATTCATAGCCCGCGTGCCAGCAGGCCTATGAGACACCACTCTTTCTCTCCTCCTGGAGTCCGCACGGTCGCACAGACTCACCAGAGAGGCAGGCTGGCTTGCTTCTGGTTGCGGCCTCTCGCCCCAACGTGGAGCCCAGCCCTAGTTTTTTGAGGCAGGGTCGCACGCACTATGTAGCTCAGGCTGGCCTTGCGCTCGTTGTAGCCCAAGTCGGCCTCGAACTCACAATGCTCCTCCTACCTCAGCCTCCGGAGTGCTGGAATTAAAGGCGTGCGCCATCAGGCCCGGCAACACTAGGATGTCTTAAGGCAGTATTACTGATAATAACCAACAAACAACAAAAATAATCTTTTTTCTCCCCTTGAGACAGGCTCTTGTTAGGTAATCCAGGCCAGCCTTGAACTCGCAGCAATCTTTCTGCCTCCGTCTCCCGAGGGCTGGGATTACAGATGTGTGCCACCCCACGCGGTGTCTGGACCTCAATCTTCACTTCTGTACACTGCGGGTGGTAGGGACGGGGGTGCTCAGGTGCCACTCCCGCAGCCTGACACACCGGGCTCCCCAGGGGAAGGGTCACCCCCAATCTGCCACACAGCAACCTCAGGTGAAGTTGTCACCTGCTACGGGAAGCCACCACTCCACTCCTGTGACCTTCAAAGTCCTTTCTGGCCCAGAGACAATCACTTTAAAAAGCTCACTGTACACGACACCCAAGTCACTTGCGGGTGGGACTTCCTTTAAAACAACATGGAAAGGAAGGCAGTGCCGCCCGAGGGTCTAAGAACTCTTTCTGAAAGTGACCCTCAGGGTGGGAAATACAATCCGTATTGATAAACTGATCTGAAAAAACAATTTTTTCCCCTTTCACTTCCCTTCAACTGCAACTCCCTAAATATCTCCAGGAAGGGTTAGAGGGCCGGGGAGGGCGGGAGGTCTTTCTCCCCAGAGGCTGACGAGATGATTTATCATGCAGGTCACCACAGTCCCTGTTGGGGCCTGTTACAGCTCGCTCAGCGCCAGCAAGCTTGGGGATTAGGGGAGCTTTCCTCGGAAGAGCTGGGCAGGAGGAGGAGAAGGAGGAGGGAAAAGGAGGAGAAACCTGACTTTCTTCTTTTTTTCCTGGAGCTTCCCAGGGCCTAGTCAAAATCTGGAGACCCAGTTCCGTTTGTCTACCTTTTCTATTCTCCTTGGGGATGTTTCAGCCTCCTCTGCCCAAGCTCGGTGTTTATTTATGGCAGCGAAGTAGAAAATTGTAATGAATGTAATCGTCACTGGTTTGCTGATTGTGTGACCACCTGGTTTGCTGGATCGGGGACAAAGGCAGTAAATCCCGCTCTGAGCTGTGGCTGTGTACTTTAGGAGGAGGAAGAGGAGCAGGGGAGTCTGGGTGGTTTTTGTTTGTCTCCGTGTGTTGTTCTGGAAAGAATCATTTAGAGTTGAAATAATTTTAATTGAAACAATAAAGCCCCATTCATATCCTCTCCGTGGCACAAGCCAGCACTGGAAGAAGCCCCCCCACTTTTTTTATTCTGCAATGAAATGGCCTGAAACTGAGAAATTCCCCAATAAACAACTTCATACTTGATTTGCCGTGTATAGAGTTGGATGCGCGTCTTCCAGATGTTTTCCAAAAAGCCCGGGCTCTGAGGCGCTCAAACAGCTCAAAACTTCCCCTGGTCTACAGAGACCCCGCAGTTATCCGAGCAGAAAATTATTTTCTTTTAATTTTATAAAAGGCCACGTTCAACATGCACCTTTCATCCAGAGAGACCCTAAGATGTTCAAAGGATCCAGAATTACCCACCTACCCCCTACTCTCCAGAGTCACACGCAGAAAATATTTAACATCTGTACCAAAATACCACCCCCAAAATGCTAAATTGAAGGAAGATGTGTTTCTTGCACTAAATTACCAAAAGAATCAGCAGAGGACAGCTCAGTTACCTAAGCTGGGTCAGATAGCACCAGGGGACTTCCGGTTTTCAGGGTGCTGGGGGATTTGGAGGATCGGTCAGGCAGCCTCACCCGTGTCCTGCCTGAGAGATGGCATCGTACACAGTGCCCGTCTCGAGCACACCACTGGCTCCAGTAGGGTTAAAAATAATAACGTTTGAGCCAGACTCAGGCACATGCCTGTAATCCCAGCACTCAAGAGGCTGAAGCAGGACGATTGCCGTGAGTTTGAGGACAGTCTGGGCTTTGTTGTAGTGAGTTCAAGGGTCACACACAGACTGTTGAAGCAGAGAGAGGACTCCGGATGACTGCGGACAAGGGGTGGGGACCACTTCCCTGCATGACCAGAAACAAGACTATCAGCAGCTGATAACATTCAGGCCGTGCTTATCAGCCCAGTGGACACCTGGATTGCAGCCCAGGACCCTGAGCAGGGAGCTGGCCACGTGGCACCTGGACTGTGACCAACCTCTGGCGTCTGTGCCTCTGTTGTAAGCACTCGCTCTGGGTTGGCTTGTGACACTGCAGAAGAAATGAAACCCAGCTGCCAACAAACTGGGACAGCCGGTCCCATGGCTAGGTGAGGACCCACTCGACAGCAGTGTCGCTAGGAGAGCAGGGCAGCCCTCTTGGAGGAGGTGTCCTGCCTTGCTGGGGACAGTGTTTAGATGCGGGCCGAAAGATTCTTGAGAAGGAGGACACAAGCGAAAACAGAGAGACAGGAATAAGCAAGCGTTAGCAAGGAAACGCCATCGGGCACAGAACTATTCATGACCTCCGGATGAGCTTGGGCATGGGATTTGCCTTTTCTCTGTCTCTATTTCCTCATGTCTAAGGAAACCACAATAGAATCCAGGAACGGTGGAGCACATCTGTAATCCCAGCACTCTCGTGAGAGGCCGAGGCAGGAGGATTGCAAATTGTGCCCAGCCTGGATAATTTAGTGGCTTAGTGAGACCCTGTCTCAAAATAAAAAAAAAGAGGGCTGGGGTTGGGGGTCCCAGTGGAAAGTGTGCCCAGTGGAGGTGGGTCAGGGAAAAGGTGGGCCAGCCAGGGACTCCCCAGGGAAAGCCGCAATCTAGGTGTCCTCATATGTGCCCTGTGTCTGGCCGCACAGCATCCATCCCTCTGGCCTCCACTTGCCCTTTGCTGTAGAAGCTCTGTGATCAAGCAGGCAGGCGGGCGGGCAGACCTCAACTCTGGGCTGGAGAGAGAGAATTTCCCCGCCAGGGACAGCGGCCCAGCTGGATGTTCGAGCAAACCGGCATCATCCGAGAGCTCTCGCAGGCAGAAGTCAGGCTTCAAGCCAGGCGTGGTGGCGCACGCCTTTAATCCCAGTACTCCGGAGGCTGAGGTAGGAGGAGTGTTGTGAGTTCCAGGCCGGCTTGGGCTACAACACGAGCGCAAGGCCGGCCTGAGCTACATAGTGTGACCCTGCCTTGAAAAACTAGGGCTGGGAGTTTTGGCAGGCACAAGGTTGTGAGTTTGATTTCTGGTGCCACAAAAAAAAAAAAAAAAAAAAAAAAAGAGGAAGAAGCCAGGCTTCAAACTCAGCAGAAATAAACTGTCCAGGAAATTTCTGACCTGCCCAGTTACCAAACCCATCATCTCGGGAATGTTTCCCAAGCAGCCACCTCTTTCCCCACCTCCAACTTCATTTCCCAGTCTGGGACAGCTCTTAGACACTGGCCCGAAACTGAGGATACACACAGACACACACAAGGGAGAGAAAACAGGGAGGCCACGCTTAGTGTGGGGCATTCAACAGGGGAAGTCATGAACTCATTTTGGTGCGTTTAGTGTTCAGCTTCTTACTGTTACATTATTGTAAAGGAGCCGACATCAGAAGGACATCTGATGACCACAGCTGGAGAAAGTTCACTTGTAAGCACAAGAAGTAGAATCCTGTTAGCTCCTCAGGTGGCCCACAACGAAGAGTTCATTGTCCTAGTCCTCCTCAAATGAACAGGATACCAAAAGCTTCCACAAGGACCAGAGCTCGAATCAGTCACGCTGTTTGGGTGACTCTCAACTCCTCACGAGTGGACCCTCGTGTGACAGCAGGGTCCTGTCAGGAGGCTCCCAGGGTGGACCTCTGTCTGCCTCTGCGTCTGCACTGCTCCAGATGTTTCTGTGACTGATCAGCAAATCAGTGTGATCACAGCCGCATATGACAGCCCCCGTTAGAACACCTGACATGGGATCCAGGGACCGAAATTCAGGAAGGGCTCAGCCAGGTGATTCTGGCTCCGCCCTCTCAGCATTTCACTGGAGAGAGACACTGAAGCCTCAAGGAGCTGGCCAGGACTCCCCCTCTTCCTGTGGTCTCAGGACCCCTCCAAGAGGCCACTCAGGATGGGCCAGCTTGGACTTCCTCATAGCATGGCGGATCAGGGTAGTTGCACCGTTTACGCCTCAGCCCAGGGTTCCAAAGGCAAATGTCCCAAGAAAATCGGGCAGAGCGCCATCATCTCTAATGACCAGTCCAGAAGCCGCAGTGTCACTCTGTGTCTTGAAAGAGAATTGTGGGAGTCACATGGTATGAAGAGCTGTAGGGTGGGCGAGATTATCACAGTCATCTTTGGAAAATATAATCTACCACAAAGCTCCAGCGGAAAACAGAGGACACACCCAAGTCAGACCACACGAGGAGCATGAAGAAGCAGGCAGAGTCAGGGAAACTGTGGGTGGTGTCAGGAGAGCACTGGTGACGGAGACATCGACCCAGATCCCAATGGCAAGGACCGAGATAAGGCAGAGGTCACGGGGACTGGGGAAAGTGCAGGGCAGATCTGTGTGGGGGGATGAGCCCGCTCCCACAACAGTGCCCAGATGTCTGTGACCCCACCCCTTGTCTAATGGATGGAACCTTCAGGACGGTCCCCAGCTGTGGGACAGGGTGTCATCCACAGACACACAGCCTTGGCAGCGACCACACAGTGTCCCTCTGGATGGATGAGGATTCGTGGCTGTGTCCCGACAACGTGGACAGTGTGTGGCGGCCCTGGACGCTGATAGCGAGGGAGCAGGATGGAGCTGGGTGGCCCTCAGGGACCACTACAGCCACTAATGTCAGGCAGTGTCCCCCAGAGCAGGACCTGCATGATCCCTGGGACTGATTCCTCTTCTGGCTGAGTGGTTCTTCCAGGCCTGATTCTGGGTTTTTTTTTTTTTTTTTTTAATCTATTTTCACAAATAACCTATTCTTGTTGGTTGCATAAAATGTAAGCTCCGAAGTCCAGGTTCTTGTCAGTCCACACCCTCGACTTTTGAAGCCCAAAGGCCAAGTTCTGACTCCCTTGTCCTCTGTCTTCCACACTCTCTCTGTCCCTTCTGCCCGGCACATGGTGTGAAGTTGGCTCTGGCAGGTTTGGAGGCCAGGGAGGGTCACGAGCCAGGAGGTCACAGTGGACAGGGGGCCGTCTCAGAGGGAAGGGGACAGTTACCACCGTGCCAACCAGGAGGCTTCAGCACCCCAAAGATGACTTACAAGGGTGACCGAGGAAAGATGGCCTTGAGTTCTCTACAGAACAGGTGGGCATCCAATAGGAGAGTGAAAACGGAAGCAGATTCGAGGAATGGAGTCCACTCTGCGGGCAGTGCGGGGGCGTCCGTGTGGAAAGGAAGCAAGGAGCACCCAGGCCTGCGGGAGGGGTCTTTCACTGCGCACAAAGCCCCTGACACAGGTCACAAGCTCCTCCAGGTCCCCCGGCCTGGCTTCCATCACAGCCTAACTTGCAAGGCCCCTGTCCAGCTGCAGGTCCTCCTGGGTCCCAGACCTGTGTTTCCCGTCCCTGTGGGCTTGTCACCTGTGTGCCCCAAAAGCCCCCAAATCAGTGAGCCCCAGGTACAACTTGCCAGTTCTCCTCTCTGCCCCACCCCCACGCCCCAGCTGTACTGTAGACCCCAGGCCAGAAATCCCATTCTTGGGCAGAGATTCCCAGCAACATGGTAGTTGGTCCCCCTACGCTAAATTCCTGCAACCCCCAGGACTCATAGTCCAGCCTTAGACCACGGTGTCCCCCAGACACTGACCCAGATCCCATTTCTCCTTTAAAGACCTCCCCAGCCACCCACAACCTGCAGAACCCAGGAAATGCTCTCAGAGTGTGAGGCCCCCAAAGCCAACCCTGGCTACTCCTGCAGCCGTGTCCCGTGCCAGCCTGCGTACTGCGGCAACCTGGTGAGCAGTGGGGGTGGGGCCAGGCCAGGCGTGGGGACTGCAGAAGGGTCCGGGGGACAGGAAATCCTGGATGCCAGTGTCAAGAGAGCAGGCAGGGTATCAGCTACTGCTTCCTGCATGTTCTCAGGCCTGCAGCCAAATAAAAAGGCCCAGGCTACCAAAGAACTGCTGGAATCACCATGTGTTCACAGACTGAAGAAAGAAGACTTTGGAGAAATCATGGCTCAGGAAAGGTCTCGATTTCCGAGGGGCGCCCTGGGCCTTCTCAGGAGAGGCCTTTACAGCTTCCTCCCAAGATCCAATTGCTCAAGCTTCAGGGAGAGCCAGGGAAAGCAGTTGAATTGGAGAACCTTAATAGACACTCTTCAGAGAATGAGAGAGAGAAGAAGGAATTAAAGAGCCAAGTGTGGTGGTGCCTGCCTGGAATCCCAGCATTCAGGAGGCTGAAGCAAGAGGATCTCTGCAAGTTCAAGGTCATCCTGAGACCCTGCCTCAAAAATAAAATTAAAGAATAAATAAATAAGTAAATAAACAAACAGAGGACTGGACTCCTTTGTCCCGGTCCCTGTACACTCACTTACATATGTTCAGCTTCAGGCCAGAACAAAGATTGACCCTCTTTGTATTTACCTACTTCTGAATTTTACTTTGTGAATCTTGTCATCTTCTCTTCTGTTTATTTTTCCTTCTCATTCTACCTGCTCAGCCCAGCAAGGCACGCACTTGTCTGGCAGCTTTCCGGACTCTTGACTTGGGCGTCCCGAGTGTATCCTGCCCGCTGGCTCCACTCAGGAGCCAACCTTCCTCGGCCAGGACTCCAGCAGCCAGCAGACCGTAGAGGCTGCGCTCACTACACCCTTCCCAGCCCTGAAAGAGAAGCTGCCTGCCACCAAAACCTCAGCCTCCTTCAACAAGGGTCCGTGTTTGAATGATCCTATGCATGAAATTAGAATTGCTTTTTTTCAGAATTAAATTTTATTTCACATTGATAGAAATCATGAAAAACATTTACACTGTCCCACATTACAGCACAACATTTCAACACGATAGTTTTTGCTATAAGATCTTACTGATTTGTATAACTGAACAAGTCTATAGTTCTTCAAGGTAAAGCAGAATGACTTAGTAAATGATTGTTTAAAATAAACATGGCTTCATTATAAACATCCTATGTGCTCTATCGCTAGATTATTTCCATGAGCAATTAGCACCATAAAGATGCATTCTTAACATTGTTTTGGTTAGCTGAAATACAGCAGAAAAACTAACATAGTTCATAAATACTAAACATACATTTTTGCCTCATTTTAAACTGTGTGCTAACTATACCATATTTATAGGTATCTGATTAACCTTCAATACCCATAAAATTGTTTTCAAATAATTTTTTACTATTAATCTGGAAATTTTGACTATTTAAATCAAATGACTGCCATTTTTATGTTTGCACAAAAGACTAATTTTTAAAAATAATTTGAAAGGAAAATTTCAAGTAAGACCACTGGAGGATAAAAACAAAGCACTTTTGTTTAATGGATAGTTCATTTTCTACAGTAGTTGGTTTCAAACATATGTACACAAAAAGTAAACAATGTGACTAAAAGCCCCAATAATCTTAGAAATTAGTTTTTAATATCAATCTTAAATATTTCTGTACATGCCAGAATATGAGCTAATTATTCAATTGTTTACAGAAAAATAATGTTTATTATCAGACTTGAGGGTTCTTTTGGGGGGGGCTTTTTCTTTCTTTCTTTCTTTTTTTTTTTTTTTTTTTGAGACAGGGTCTCACTATGCAGTTCAGGTTGGCCTTGAGCTCACTTTGTAGCCCAGGCTGGTCTCAAACTTACAACAATCCACCTGCCTCAGCCCCCCAAGTGCTGGGATTACAGATATGAGTCACCACACCTGGCTTGAAGATTCTAAATAAGTCTAAATTTGAACTAAAGTATAATGATTTAAAATTTATAATGTAAGAAGTTTAAGTAATGTTGGTTTCTTTTAAAGTGTATATAGATTTTAAATATCATATGTCACATTTCAGAATGTCAAATTACAGCATGTACCGACAGTAGATGTCGATGTCAGGGAAGCAATATATTTGGTCTGCTATAAAGAATAATCATGAAAGAAAACATTTTTTTCTTGAAAAGAGAAAATATTAAATAGAATAATATCAAGGAAAAGAAAAACCTGGTCCCTCAAATAAAGGAACCATTAAATGAAGAGAGCAGCGTCACTCTTTACAGACAAAAGCATCATCCCTATTGTCAAGAATAATGTAATAATATCTAATTCTTACATATTACAATCATGTATAGTGAACACACATAGAAAAATACAGACGCTGCGTAGTGACTAAGCAATTTTGGAATAAATCCATAGCTAAGTCACAGAGTGCATAAATCATTTATACCAAAGCTGTTCATTTAAACTGAACAAATTTTCAGTAGTATACTGGTAATTTCCAAATGATGCAATAAAAAAATCTGGCTGCCATTGGTATTTTGCTGAATTATATTTGAGAAAAAGAACTAAGCTGCCTCACCCATGTTAATACTAGTATATGCTGGATCACATTATACAAATACATGCATAGAAACTTAAAAGACCATAAATTTTCCACAAGGAAGCATTACTTATATATCATTGATGTGTATTTGCAAAACATTTTAACACTGCAACCATGAGAAGTTTTAAGACTGGGCTTGGGAAACAGTTTCCACTCTACTACAATGCTGTTGGTGTACTTTACACATGATCTCTTAGTGACATCAATCAATTGGAGGTAGCTTATCCGTGAATGGCTTGACACCCATCATTTCCTGTTGCCGTGAGCTATGCATCATGCCTTCATAGGGTTTGAAGGTCACATTGGCTGGATTTACCAATGATTTCAGTTTTTTAGCAGTCAGGGAACCAAACATTAGGGGAACTAAAGGGTCACCATCTCCATGGCACTGGAGAATAGGAATATCTTTGTTAACACCACTGATAAGACCCTGAGAAAATCCTCCCAAAATAATTCTGTTAGAAGGAACGCCATTCTTCACCTCTTGATCTATTAAAGCTTTTACATTTTCTGCTGCTCATTTAATTCCAGGTTCAGCCTCATGAGAATCTGGTGAAAGCCCAATGATATCAAACCTAGGAGGCATAACCATGTTCGTATTTAATGTTACTGGGATAACAGGCTGGCAAAGGCTTCTGTCCATCCAAGCCCAGTATCTCCCAATCCATGAAGGAAAATAGCCAGGGTGGGGGGTGGCCTTCTGGGTGGCTGGCATGAGGCCTGCATCGGAGCAGACGTGCTTTGCCGCACATCCACCAGCTCAGTGGACAGCGCTTCGGAAGCGCAAGGGAGAGCGCCTGCAAGTGGTCAGTCCCGGCCCAACCCACCAGGCTCATGAAATTAGTTTTCAAAAATTTTTTGTTTGACTTTTTGAGACAGGGTCTTGCCTTGTAGTTCAGCCTGGGCTTGAACTCACTATGTGGCCCAGGCAGGTCTCGAATTTGGGGTGGTTCTCCTGCCTCGGCCTCCTGAGTACTGGGGTTGCAAGCATCCTCAACATTATGTAGCCACTTTGAGGACATTTGTGGGGGATAGATAACTGAACGTCCACTTGTAACACCCAGTTGAACTGAAATCAGCCTGGTGCTGGGTGTGGAAGGTCCACCTGAGGTTTGTTGCCAACAGCATAAAAAACAGATTTTAGGAAGACGAGGGCTGTTGAGTCTCCTGGAGAAGTGCGTCACGCTGGCTTTCCTGATTAAACTTGGCTGTTCTCATCATCAGAGGAGCTGGGGACCTTGTTGTCACTGAGAATGGCTGCAGGTCCCTTTGGGGCACTCTGGTCCTTCCTTTGAGTGTCATCGCTTCCTGGCTTTGGTGGGGAGGGCGTGTGCTGCTGATCCTGGAGAAGCTTGTGCCGGCTTCCCGATGTGAACTCGGCCGTTTATCATCAGAGGAGCTCAGCACCTTGGTGTCGCTGAGGATGTGGTACTTCCTGGGGGAGCTCTGGTCCTTACCTTGAGTGTCATTTCGTGGCTCCACGCAGAACCCTCAGCCTGGATCCTTCATCCCGCTGGCACAGGCTTCCTAACTCTCCCTGACCTTCGGGCCTTCCCAGCACAGATCCTTGATGCAGACTTGCAGGAGACATTGTAGGGAGCTCTAGGCCTCCAGTTGGACTCATGGGGGACATTGCCATGGGCTCTGGGTCTTCAGTTGGACACATGAAGGACATTGCCATGGGATCCAGGCCCTCAGCTGGATTCCTTGGGTCTCCAGTGTGTGGACAGATCTCCCACACTCTTTTGTATTGACTTTCTTTCTTTCTCTCTTTCTTTCTTTCTTTCTTTCTTTTTATTTTATTTTATTTTTTTTTGGCTTTTTGAGACAGGGTCTCATTATATAGTTCAGGTTGACCTTGAGTTTACTTTGTAGCCCAGGCTGGTCTCAAACTCACAACAATCCTCCTGCCTCAGCCTCCCAAGTGCTAGGATTACAGGCATACACCACCATGCCTGGCTTGCATTGGACTCTTAGGGTGAATTTTTTTTTTTTTTTTTTTTTGGTACCAGGGCTCCAATGCATGACTTCATGCTTGCCAGGCAGGCACTCATGCCACTGAACTAAATCCCTGGCCCACTCTTTGCATAAATATTATAAAACAATCCTATGAATTACGTGTCCTATATGAAATCTATTCCCTTGCAAACCCTGACTACAATGGCATTCTTGGGTCAGTAGACTCCAGGATATGAATTTTAGTATACAAATACTCCCAGAGAGCAGGATACTTAGTCTTCAAAGACAAAAACATCTGGATGGAAGACTGAGTTTGCCACTTCAGAAATGACATCTGGACATCACCGCAGCCAGGGGGACTGAGAACCACCCGACCCCAGCACCCTCGTGCCCCGGACACTCAGCAGCCTGTGGAGCTGCGTGTGATGGTGAAGATGTCACCAGATATCAGAGTGTCTGGGAGGCCCCTGCTCCATCTAAAGCTAGAACGTTCATAGAAACTGGAAATCCAAAGTGGGGTGGCGATGTGCTGGCCTTTCAGAGTGGACTTTATCCACCAGCCTCGGGAGATGCTGGGAAGGACCAGGAGGAAAGCTTTCGGGCAGGTTGCAGCCTTCAGCCACCCTGTGTGCAGGACACCAAGCCACACTAAGCAGAGGATTTTTAATTACGAGTGGGTCTCCACACAGCTGTGCCAGCCCAGGGGACAAAAGGTGGGGAGCGAGAGAACTCCACTCCTTAGGTGACCTCTGTCGTGCTCAGGTTTGGATCCATGGAGGGAGAGACAGGTCACCTGGGGCAGGAGCCATGGCCCTGAACTCCTGCCCTCAGTGCCTTCCAGGTTGAGCTGTTGGGCAGGGCTTCATTCCATTTTTATTTTTATTTTCATTTTTGTTTTGTGAGACAGGGTCTCTATAGATAGCTCTCTCCCATCCTCGTTGCGGTCCAGGAAGGTTTATAACTGTAATCCTATGGAGAAGTTATTAGGATTCTAGTGAGTTAATTCCAGTCTACCACTTCCAGGGCAAGTCACAGCAAGAAGAAAGACACTGAGACATAGATACAGTTGTGGGGAGCCAAGGGGTTCTAAGTCCAGCCAAGATGGTGTTCATTGGATCAAAGGCCTCATCCAAAGTTCAACCCAGGTTTTATTAATTCTCCACGAGGGCAGTGGCTTGGGAATGAGTGACAGTGAGAGTGGCGGGAAATATGTGACTGCCGGGACTGTCATGAGCTGGGCTAGGTAGGAGGTCTGAGATCACCTCTGCGATAAGCAGAGGGCAAGAAACGCAGAGAGAGCCATCTCCGTGACACAGCTGAGGTAGGGTCTAATAATTTGGGGTCAGTGCTTCAGTTCTGATGTACAATTCTTTTTGCCCTGGGCCTCTTTCTTGAGGCTCAGTCCCAGCCGACAGTATGGAGCATGGCTCTCCATCCCACCCACCTCAACCACATATTTGGGGAGTCACTGAATGGGGTAACACTGACCTGTCACCTTGCTTCAAAGATTACACATCAGCTCCTCAGTCAGCCCAGTTTACATTGCTTAAAGCCAACTGAGGGGCAAAGAAATAACCTAGCCAGCTCTGTCGGGCCAAGTTTATCCAAAACAGAGACAGTTGCTCCTCTTCTCAAGGAGAGTCAAGGAGAGTCATCTGGGTCGTTCCCCATAGGTGTCACCATGCAGGTCGGGCTGATCTTGACCTCCCTAGGTAGCCCAGGCTGGCCTCGAACTCCTAGTAGATGATCCTCTAGGAAGCAAAAAGAAGCCAGCTGGAGACCATCACAGGGGTGACCAAGAAACCAGCGACCACCACCTCCCAGAGTCGGATGGGTAGCAATTGCCAGAACTCTCAGACCAAAATGGTGCAGGGCTGCAGGAGAGCGCAGCACGCACAGCAGAGAAGGTGACAGCCTGGAGAGCAGGGTCCAGGCCGGGCACTGCAGCTGTCAGCATCCGCACGCAGGTGCTCCCTGCTGGGCTAAAGTTTCCCCTATCCACTTCCCAGACCGGGCTCCGCTCCTGGCAGACAGCCCTGCTCCTTATGCATGGTGCCCACTGCCTACCCAGCCCCCTTTTCCCTTCCCCAGGCCCCACACACAGCTCTGCCCCACATACAACCTGCTGTGCCCACCCCATTCTTGTGGCCTCTTCTTCCAGGGAGTCCTTCTATCTAGCCCCCCCACCAGATGCAGCCTAACCCCTTCTGGAACCCATGTATGCAGGCCTCTTACATCCCATTGGTTGACTGATTGATTGATTTTGAGACAGGGTCTCACTGTACAGTCCAGCCTGAACTTGACCTTACTATGTAA
This sequence comes from Dasyprocta punctata, assembly GCA_004363535.1. Taxonomy (NCBI): domain Eukaryota; kingdom Metazoa; phylum Chordata; class Mammalia; order Rodentia; family Dasyproctidae; genus Dasyprocta; species Dasyprocta punctata. Next base: position 13,520 of record RJWM01043182.1, read on the forward strand.
CCCAGGCTGACCTCAAACTTGAGGCAATCCTCCTGCCTCAGCCTCCCAAGTGCTGGAATTACAGGCATGTACCACTTCGTCCGGCTCCATGACACTTGTGATTTCCCCTGCATCCCACTGATTCCTGTTCCTGTCCCAACTCTACGCCTCTTTCTTTCCCTTGTGTCCAGGCCTCAGTGCTTACAGATGTTGATTTGCATTACAGCCACTGTGTATGGGGAGAAATGACTCATCCGGGCAGCACAGTGAGACAGCTCAGCCTCTACCACTGCCTCTGCTACAGCCAGGGGGCTGGGCACGGTCAGTGCTGAGGATGCCCTGGGAGATCTCCCTGACAGCAAGGATCTGAAGGGCTTAGTAGCTCATGCTGCCAAGGGTTTGAAGCTGACCTGGGCTACATAGTGAGACCCGGTCTCAAA
>RJWM01043183.1:0-13946 GCA_004363535.1 Dasyprocta punctata
CCAGGAAAATGTCAAGACAAAGGAGCAAAAGGCAATCTCAGACCTCCAGCCCACACAGAACAAGGCTGGGAGATAGTGTCATGAAGAAAATGGAAGCCACAGACCTGAAATCTCAGAGAGGATAGCAACTGAAATAAAGAAACAACTTCCTGAGGCTGTAAAAGTAATCAGATCAAAAATAGTATCTCAGGTAAAAGAAGAAATGACAAACAATGAAAAAATTGCTGAGCACATCTAAAGAAAACACAGATAAAAAAGAGACGCATAGAAAAATGATGGAAACCTTAAATGAACAATATAGGAAAGAATTACAATGCATGAAACAGATTCAAAGAGAAACCTAGGAAATTAAAAACTCCATTGAAAGCTGGAAAAACCACTTTTTCTAGAAATAAATTAAAGATAAGACTTTTAGACCTTGAAGAGAGTATTGCAGTTAATGATTGTGAAAGGAACGATCTCTTAAAAATAACAAGGAACCAGGAAGTGACAATTCAATAGCTGCAAGACAACACAAAGAAAAATAATTTAAGACTGATAGGTGTCAGCAAAGAAGTGGGGGGGGGGGCTCAACACAAATGACATAAAAAGATTACTTACAGAAGTAATAGCAGAAAACTTCTCAAGCATGGGAAAAGGACCTAACTTACAGAAAAGTGAGGCATATAGAACTCAAAGTAGCCATAACCAAAATAAATCTACACCCAGACATATATAATAATACATAATAATCAAGATCCCAGAAATTCAGCACAAGAACAGAATATTGAAGACTGCTATAGAAAAGAAACAGTTTACCTATAAGGAAAGTCAATCAGAATCACAGTAGACTTCTTTCTTTTCTAATAAATTTATTCTTACTTTTCTAATTACAAAAGTAATGTACTTTTTTTTAGCAAAACAGAAAAAAAGGTAGAAATAATACAGAATAGGAAAAAACTGTAAGAAGTCAATATCAGTTAATACATTACATATTGTTATCTTAGAAGTAGTTCTTCAAGTTACAAGATCTAGGCATAAAAAATGATCAAACAATCAAACAATGACAGCACAAACTATTCTTCTTGATGAACTAACAGAGAATTAGTAGTGTAGTTGTCTATCTTGCACACTTACAGCAGACTTCTTAATACAAACCATCAATTCAAGAAGAGCTTGGAGTAAAGTGTTTCAAGTCCTGAAAGAAAACTTCCAACCCAGATTGATGTACCCTGCAAAACTATCTTTCAAAATTAATGAAGAAATAAGATACTTCCATGATAAAGAACAACTGAAGGAATTCATGACCCCTAAACCAACCCCACAAAGAATACTGAAGGACATTCTAGAGGGAGATAAAAAAGACCACAATTCCATGAACAGTGGCAGAGGGAGAATCACTGAGCAGGACAGGCAATTGAATGGAGGGGAAAAGTGAGGGGGCCAATGGCAAGATGATAGCATGGCAGAGATGAGCCAGTGCATGTTGGTCATAGCCATTAATATAGATGCCCTCAATTCACCAATAAAAAGAGACATGGGCAGAGTGGATCAGGAGACAGGATCCATCAATATACTGTATGCAAGAAGCACATCTGATGCAAAAAGAAATTCATGAACTGAAGTCAGAGGAGAGAAGACAATACTGGGACCCAGAAAAAAACAGGGGTAACTTGCTGACCAACAACAGAATGGATAAGAAAGATGTGGTGTTTTATACAATAGAAAGCTACTCCGCTATACAGAAGGATAATCTCGAGGCTCTTGTAGGTAAATGGATGCAACTTGAGATCATGCTCACCGGTGAAATAGTTTAGACTCACATGGGCGAACATTGTGTTGTCTCCCTAGTATAAAAACCTGAAGGAGTTAGTGGGATCCAAAATGTGCAATAGATATTGTGAAAGTGAAAGGGGAGGAGACATCTAAAAAGGGAACGTGGTAGCCATTGTTAATTTCTTATTATCTTGTTTTGAAGTCCGATATTGTTTTCATTGTTTTGTTTGGTTTGGTTTTATTCTGTTCTGTTTTGTTTTATTTTATTATGTCTGATGGTATGGGCAGCTATTGTGAAGATAGTAAGAGGCATTATGATAGCTATTGTTGATTTGCAATTGTCTTGTTTTGAAAACCTGTATCACTTTCATTGTTTTGTTTTGATTGGCTTTAGTCTGTTTCATAGTTTTATTCCCATTAAAATAAAAAAAATTTTTGCTGGGCGTGGTGGTGCACGCCTTTAATCCCAGCACTCGGGAGGCTGAAGTAGAAGGAGTGTTGTGAGTTCAAGGCCAGCTTGGGCTACAACACGAGCGCAAGGCCGGCCTGAACTACATAGAGCAACCCTGTCTCAAAAGTCTAGGGCCGGGAGTTGGGCTCAGTGGCTTAAGCACCTGCCTGGCAGGCGCAAAGTCGTAAGTTTGATACCTGGTGCCATTAAAAAAAAAGTAAATAAAAGTTTTTTTTTTAATAGCTGGCTATTTTAAAAGTATACATATATAGTGTTTATATGTGTGTGTACATGCAGATGTAAATATAAATGTATGTATGTTTATATTTAAAGTGTAACTATCTCACAATCTAGAAAGAACTATTTTGAAAACCCAGAAAAGTGTGAAGAAAAAAAACACTAATATTTTAAGAGCAGTTCCCTGCAAATGAGATGATAGGACTGTTGGTATATTCTGCTTCTATATTCCACTTTTGCCTATGTTCCCAGCTGTTAGAATAAATGGGTATTATGATTGGAAAATGCTCCTTTTCCCTCATTTTTTTTTCTTTTTCTTTATTTCTTTTTTTCATATCAGGAATCAAACTCACGACCTCTCACTTGCCAGGCAAGTGCTGTGCCACTGAGCTATACCCCCAGCCCTCCCCCTGATTTTAAAGTTTCGAATGCTCTGCTGAAACCAGATGAGCAGAAACCAGACACATTCCTACTTCAACCATGATGTCTGTCTCAGTCAATGTTGAAAATCAGGATCTGCCTCCTCCCCTCCTGCTCTCCTGCTCTGCATTTGCCTCCAGCGAGAAGTAAATAATCCATCAAAAATGGAACAAGGAGAGAAACTCCCTGGCTCAGGGAGATCAAGCAAGTAGATCCGGGAGTTCACAAAAGTTTGGAAGAACCCAGGCCCACAACCATGGGGCTGGGTCTTTAAGAGCTACGCTGCGGCAGCCATGACACAGATCAGGTCTTCTTGAGCTTTCTTTTCTCTCTTTCGAAGAACTGACTTTTAACCATTGGCTGTAGTTCACTTTATAATTATGGAGACCACAACACAAATTCTGTCAGACCTCCATGAGAGGTAGCATATGGTATGAATCTGGATTTTCAATGGCATTGGACCAAACTGGATTCTAGCTCCCTTTGTGCTCTGTTCTGTCTGCTCTGAGAGCAGATTCTTTGACTTCTCTGAGTTCTGGTTTCTTCATGGATCCCTTGGGTCATCTACATCCATTCAAACAGAGCTGCTGGGTGGGTGGGGCTGATGTTCAGCAAGGAGCACAGTCCTCTTAATGAAAGGGGGAGGTAAGGGAGAAGACACCCCTTTGCATTTATGGTGGCATTCATTATTTCATTGTTCAGACCAACTGGCTGCTTTTCCCCTGAACTGCTACCACCCAACACCAAGGATTTGTGTTCTCAATAGGCATTTGTCTGCTGAAAAAGCCAAGAAGGGAGAAATGAGTATTTTAATTGGTGCCCCAGGCAATTCTGCTAAGGTCACTAATCATTCCACAAAACTCCTGCTCATTACTCCACATCCAGTGAGGCTGCTGCTCCTGGGAAGGGGCCTAGCAATTGATGCATTCACCAAACACCCAGGAAAATCTTGTGACTGGAGAGTCTGGGAGACCACCACCCCATATGATTCCTTTTATGTCATCTACCGCATTCTGGATCTGTTCTGTGCTCTTCAATATAATTTAAAGTTCAGGATATTTAAAATTCAGTGTAGGGCCGGGAATATAGCTCATATAGCTCAGCGGCATAAGTGCCTGCCTGGCAAGTGCAAGGTCCTAAGTTCAATTTCTGATACAAAAAAAAAAAAAAAAAAAAGGTGTCTGCCTCTTGTCCTCTTGTTAAAATTCAATGTAACAAAACAAGAGCACTGGAATGAGCTGACTTATCTGCAAATAACTTGCATAAATAATTGAAACCACCATGAGGCTCTTACAGGATTTGGGGCCATAATCACCCCATTAAACTGTCACTCCTCCCCATTGCCAGGGGCCTGCTTAAATAAAGGCCAGACCAGCAGTGTTCCCAGTAGATGAGTCTGGTGTCTTGCCATGCGTCTGAACTGATCAGTGTCTCCAGAGCAGCTCTCACCTGACTGTCCCAGTTTCTGAAGTTAGATGTTTCTTTTGGGTTCTCAGTTCAGAGCGCTGGCATCTGCTTTGACTCCACCTTTTCCACCCACTCCCCAGTAGTTGCCAGGTTTCCTGGGTCCTGCCTTGGAACTGGCTCTATGCCTGCACTGCCAGGACACTGCTCACTACTTTCTATTGTACCAAGTGAGGGTCTCAAAATTCCTCTTCTGATCTCTTTGTCTGCCTTCATGTTTGCTTAAAAACAAACCACAGACACTGCCTTGGCCTCCTGCCACTGCAGGATAAAACCTCAGCCTCTCACCTGACCTACAAGACCTCACCCATCTGGCGCGGATCTTGGTTTTCAGTAAGCACCCACCAGCCCAGTCTGTTCTCACGTCCTGCTCGGCCTCCACCCGGACTGGCCTCTGACAGCTCCCTTTTCCCCGGGTTTCCAGCTCCTGCCAGGAGACTCTTTCTCCAGCCTAGCCCTTCAGGAGGGCCTCTTGATCTGAACCCCAGTGACACCAAGCCGTGGCACCCCAGTCCTCAGAATGTGTGGGTCCATTCTTGGGCCCACAGCACCGGCGTCACCTGTTAGGAATTTTGTTAGGAATTTCCTGACGGGAAATTTGTTAGGAATGCTCATTCTGAGGCCTCTCTCTAGAACTACCGAATCACACTCTGGAGAAAGGTGCAATTTAACCAGCCTTAGAGGTGACCCCGATATTCATGCACAGTTGAGAACCGCTGGATTGGGGTGGAGGCTCCAGGGCCCAGGTAGTGGGGTGTCCCCCTTCTTAGTAACAAAAGTGCCAGAAAGTCCCTGAGAGAGAATTTGGAATCCTTTCCTGAGAAAAGCCAGTCATCCTCACGGCTTGGTCCTACTTCAGAAGCTCTTGCCACATGATATGGGAACACAGGAAGTGGCCTGTGGCTGACAATCTTTTACCTACAGAAACAGCCACTTCCTCTGGTGCAACTTAATGGTTCCATTGTGCAGGGGAAAATTTGCACGGTAAGAACTGTGGTGTTCAGGGTTAGTGGCATTCAAAGGAAAAGGCTGCCCCATCCCTGCTTGATGATATCCAAAGAAAGAAGGACTCCAAAAGATGCTAGGCCTGGGATCCATCCAGGCGCAGGCACCCTGGGCAGTCCAACAAGGGTGGGCATTGCTGAGTGGGAGAAGTGTCACCTGAGGTTAACTTTCACCCTGGAAGGGCAGTGTCATTGTCCCTGAAGAATTCAGGGTCTGCCAGGGATGGCTTCAGGAAGACTTTGGACTATGCAGGGCCAATGACAACAGCGACACTATGTGGCAACCATGGAGCAGGGCAGTTGAGCTGCTGAAACCTCCAGCTTCTATTTGGATGAGAATTTACTGGCTTTGGAGGTGTGTCAATCCCAGATTCTAGTACAGTTTAGAGGGAAGGAAGAGCCTTGAGGCAAAACAATGGCCTTTCTACTGCTAAAACAGATTACATAACACAGTAAGCCTCTGTCTGCTCATCTGTGGAGTGGAGCAATGACTGGGCATAAGGACAACTTTTAGAAATATTAACTTCTGACTATCTATTCAGTGGTCCCTTGGTTTGGGATGGGTATTGGTTCTAGGCACCTCACCACTACTAAAATCTAAGATGCTTGAGTTCCTTATACATTACCATAGTACATCTGCTCAATACTTGAAATCATCTCCGGATTATTTTTAATAATACAACCTAAATAATTGCCATAGTGTGTCAATTAGGGTATAATGCAAAGAAAAATGTCTGTACATGTTCACTACAAGTGCTATTTTCCCCAAAATATTTTTGATCTATGATTGGCTAACTCCAGAGATACAAAACCCAAGAATACGGAGGGCTGGCTATAGTCTTCCAATGCTCCCATAACAAGTTGCTAGCCACGGCAGGCTCTCCTATTTTCTGTCTCTGGTGTTTTTATGAGGAGAAACAGTCTGAGGTCAGTGGCTTTTCCCATCTTTTGTAAAAACTTGTATCCTTTGGAGAGTAATGGCTGGTTGTGCAATGAAGCCACCAGAGAAGACAAATGCATTTGAGGGTGAGAGAACAGAGAGAGGCCCTGGCCAGTGTGGATATTTGAGCATCCCACTCTGCCTTCCTGACAGTGTCAGCTGGGGATGACCAGGGAAGAAAAAGCTCCAACAGAAAGGCCAGGAGCTCCCAGCCTCAACCAAGATTTCCATGTGCCAAGTGTGATAGGAAAGCAGCACAGTCACACAGGCTGGACCAACAGGCATCTCAGTGGTGGCCCTGGGGGTGAGGAGGAGCCAAACGACAGCCTCACTATATCAGGCTTTAACAGAGGGGAGACCAAGGACAGCTGCCATGGGCATTCCCAACAGCCTGGGAGAGTAAGGACTCAAAGCAGAACTGAATCGTTTGAAAGAAAACAAAATTTTACTTTGTATACATAGAGCATTTGCTGATGTCTGGCACCCAGATGCAGAATGAATATTAAATGCTATTGTTATCTTTGGTTAATGCCAGGGCCAGTACGACTCACAGGAGCTGATGCCCCATCTCTCCTTCTATAAATATCTCAACTTCAGGACAGATTCATTGCAAATCCCTGGAAAGGAGGGAGGCGGATTGTTCTCAGTAGCATCTCAGTTAGTTAGCGCAGGGCCCTGCACTGTGGTTTATTGAGGAAAATCTTGTTTTCCATTGTGAACAGGAAGTTGCTTCTTTGGGCTTGTTCTTGGAAGACTTTCTTTTGTTCTTAATTTGCATGCCAGTGAGAGGCATTTCTTCTTCAAGGGGAAATAATAATTGACTAAAGCTGAGGAACAAGCAACAAAAGATCTTTGAGCTGTTGTTATTCTTTAGCCCAGCTGTAACATTGACCCTGAACAATTCCCCAAGACTCCTAAGAGGTCACAGGACCCCACAAAGGTGGAGAGGGAAGAGCAAGACCTTGGGTCTGAGCCAGCAGTGACTTCCTTTGCAAGGGACTTCAGAAAAAATAAATTCATCTGTTAGATTTTATGATCATCAGAACCAGTTTAGAGGCCTGGTTAAAATTATATATGAAAATTTTTGTCCTGGTAGCCTGGTAAAATGTTCATGAACAAGAACAACTAAAGAGATCTGGGGAGGGAAGGGGGCCCTACTGCTAGTAGAGGACAGGAGTCAAAGGTGCTGTTCAGGGCATCATTCTGTGACTTAACAAAAAAAGAACACCCTGTCCCATCTGATCACTATTTCCCTAATATTCATGCCAAAAGGTTCCAAGTATTTCCTCCAGAAACCACATAACCCAAGCGACCAAAAAATGATAACCTCAGACATGGCAATTTCTGCCACCAGAGGTCACTCTTATGTTCCCAAAGCAAAAAAAAGTCACTGAGTATGAAGGTTTTGAAAAGCTATAATGAAGCAAGCTGTGAGTGACCCAAAGTTTCAGTATAACAAGGGGCTTATTATTTGATTTTTGTTTCATGGAGCTCTAGTTTGTTCCCTTAATGCCTGTAATGATAGGCTCCCAGAAGTTGGACTTTATTGTTTAAAAGCGTTGTTTTAACCAGATCCAAGTCCTATTCACACAAGTAGTTACTAGTTGGCTCCAACGCACCTGGCCTATGTCCACGCTGGGGACTGAGCACTCAAGTCCACTGGCCCTCTGCTTGGGAACACTCCCCAAAACTAAGCATGTACAGCAGTATGATGGGAGTTCCAGGAGGGAGCCATGGCAGGGAGTCAGGGCCTGGCTGAAGACTGTAACAAGGAACCACTGATGAACGAGCCACATCTGCATGGCCATATTCCACTGCCACTGCGTGATCTAGGAACCAGGTTCCTTGGCTTGAGGAATCCCTGTCTGAATCCTCTGTTTCATGGTCCAGTGCCTACAATAGACTGCTCTCCAGAACACATACCCCACTCGGCCTCAGAGTAAGCCCCTTGGAAGCCTTGATCTTTCCCATTTTGAGTTGACTATGAAGCTGAACAATTTGGAGTGCTGTTTTAATGGAAGTCTACAATTAGTTATTTAATCTTAGGGCAGAAAAAAACCTATGAGTTTTCCATCCTCTGCAAGCTTAGTTAATCACAAAAAAGGGTAAAAACCATTGTTTCAACATCTCAACAGTGAGGATCATCTTACATGCTTAATGGTAAATTTCCCCAAACAAACTGAGCAAAGCAAATGCTGAAACGGGCAGTGAGCTGGCCATGCCTTGGGCTGTGTCCACCTTTCATAGCTGGCCCCCTACCTGGATAAGTCCACACCATCAGGGCTTCTGGGAGAATCTCCCTGCTTCTTGTCCCCAGGTGACTGCACAGATCTTGGACTCTGAGCTGATGAAGTCCTCTGAACCAGAAGAGAAATTGGAAAAGAAATTAGATCAAACTCTATGAAAACACAGAAATGATTATCAACAAGCCATTGATTACAACACTCAAGATGATGGCTAGATACAAGGCATAACGACCTCCATGCCAGTTGAATGATTTGCTTAATGAGAATCTCCTTCCTTGACCTGGAGGCTTCGACTTCCATCTGTGCTTCTGGGAAGGCAACCAGAGCGAGAGGACAGTAACGAGACAGTGCACACTTTCCATCCACACTTGTAAAGTGCCCTGGGTCCCTCATTTATGAACTATTGCTACCATCAGATGCATGATTTTCATAGTTTATTATAACTCACTAGTCACAATACAATGTGAGTGGTATTTTTATATCAAACTCCTGAATTTTAAAAATTGAAACCCAATTCCTGCTTCTCTGATGTAAGACAAACCTCAGCTACTGACACCAACAATCAGGCCTCTCTTCCAATCGCCACCTTATCCACATTGAATAGTCCATAGATAATTTAACAGCTAAACCTCCAGCCCTGGATTCCATGATCCAGGTTTCTTTCAAGTGATTCTGGAAAGATGTTAACACATTTAACATCCCAAAAAATGCAAACAACAGATGGAATAAGGAGACAGATCTCTGCTCTAACTAAAGGGGAAAAACTTTACTTCCTCAAGCAAAGGAGTACAATGAGGACTCTTGACTCAAGGACTCTGACTCGCCTCTGAAGAAGAACATAGGGCAAGCCTTTCTCCTCAAGCCCCTACCAGAAAGCTAATCTGCAAAAACAATACCAATTTTTTCTAGCAGAAACGGATCTGAACAGTCAAAATATAAATTGGGCATGGCAATGCATGCCTTTAACCCTTGTATTCTGGAAGGTTATGACAGGAGGATTGCAAGTCGAAGCCCAGCCAGGGCAAATTAGGGAGACCCTGTTGCAAAATATAAAATAAAAAGAAAGGCTGGGGTTGTGATCAGTGGAAAAGCTCTGGGTTCAATCAGTACTGCAAAAGTTAATTAACCATAAAAGTAACAGAGCTGGGGGTATAGCTCAGTAGTAGAGTACATGCTTAGTATGCGCAAAGCCATAGGTTTAATCTCAAACATGCATAAACAAACAAACAAACAAACAGATAAATAAATACAAGGAATAGAACTAGCTCCATGACTGGCACCTTCATTGCCCTTTCCAAAGAGCTTTAACACCTCTCTTATTCTTACAAAACCCCCTGTTTACTGAATAGGCAGGTAAAACAATGTTTTTCATTTTCCAGATGGCTTCTACTCAGATCTTCTACTTTGAAGTCCAATGCTCTTTTCACAACAATATTACCATGCAACCCATAGATAGTATCTTTTCTGCTATAACAATAACAGCAAACATAAACATTCTCTGTGTGCCAAGTACTGTTCTTTTAACCACTTTATATATTTAAATGGATGTAATTCTTATAATTCCATTTTACAGAGAAGAGCAGAGATAAGAACACAGAGAAGTCTTGGGCCTAAGGTCACACAGCTTAGAGGTGGTAGAGCTGACATCTGGACCTGGATGATTTGGCCCCAGAGTCAGCGCTCTTGAACACTGCTTTGTGCTACTTCACCAAACAGTGGAATCTGTTGCTGTATGGTCTCTGCCATCTTGTTGCCCTGTTCCAAGTAACTAAATCAACCAAGCATTTGTGAAAAATATGCACAAGAACCCAAATCTGATGGCCAGAATTGATCCTAGAATAGTACACGGCACAGAAGAGGCAGTCTATAAATATTTGCTGGATGCATGAAAAATCAGTTATTCTAATTTTTCTGGTAGCCACTTCTACAAATCAAGGAATACATACTTAGCCCTGGGAGATCTCACATTTGTTCTGTTTCCTGCCGTGTCTTTGAATCCCCCCTTCCATTTTTCCCATCCTAGCAACAGTATTAAGCCCTGTTGCTTACTGAATTCCTGTTCTGTCAACAGGGATCACTACAAACAGCATTCTAGAGTTACGCTTTACACTTCCAAATAGCAGCAGGCTGGAAAAATCATCAGCAACCCTCACATGACAGACTCACTTGCCCAGTTGCTTCTTCAAATGGTTCCTTTGCTGCTATTGCTTTGGTAAACAAACAGTCTTTCTTGACTCTGAATATCCCAGAGCCTTGGGCTCTATTCTTTTAAAAGCTCTAATCCTTTAAAGCAACATTTAAACAGTTACAGCAACTTTCCAGTCCTGAAAAATTCCTCTGTCAAGAGCTAAAGCATTCACCATTTAAAAAAATTATTTTTCACTGACTTTTTTTTTTTTTTTTTTTTTTTTGTGGCACTGGGGATCAAACTCACAACTTCACACCTGCCAGACAGGCGCTTAAGTCACTGAGCCAAACTCCCAGCCCTAGTTTTTTGAGGCAGGGTCGCACTATGTAGCTCAGGCCGGCCTTGCGCTCGCGTTGTAGCCCAAGCCGGCCTCGAACTCACAATGCTCCTCCTACCTCAGCCTTCCTGAGTGCTGGAATTAAAGGCATGAGCCACCATGCCCAGCTTACTCACCTCTTACATGTGCTTCATTTCTCTGACCATGCCAGTAAAAATTGATTAAAGAATGCTTAATTAACAAGGCTAACTCACGACCAAAGTGTCTACCCACATTATCCACTCTTTGACTGAGGCTCTTGGGAGCCACGTGAGGGCAGGCGAATGCTGGGAAGTAGACCAAAGGTCATCCCTATGGCACCAGGAGTTGGATTTCAGAAACAGCTGCCAGGCTGGCCAAATACGGAGGATGAACATGTGTGCTATGCTGCAGCCAGCAGGCAGCCCATCTTCCCCGTCAAGGGAAGGCAGCTGTTCACACCAGTTCTGCTAAGTCATCCCTGACCTGTTTTCACCTCCAGGGTGAACAAGAAAGACTGAAATGACTCCGCGATGCGTCCATAATGCTGGCCAGGGGGACCACCCACCCTTGTGAGGCGCACAGGAAAGAGTGCACGAATGGGACCTCCCTAAATGAGTGTTTTCTGACTTGATGCAGTATGATGCGCTGGAAGAAATGAACAAGCTTTGGAGTCAGAATGAGCTAGGTTTGAGTTTTCATTCTTCCTTTAAAAGATGATGGTGTACATGTGTATAATCCCAGCATTCTGGGAGACTGAGTTAGGAAGATCACAAGTTTGAGCCCAGCCTGAGCAACTTAGAAATTTAGTGAGACCCTATCTCAAAACAAACAAACAAAAAACAAAACAAAACAAAAAAACAAGATAAAAGGGCTGGGAATCCAGCTCAGTAGCTCAGTAGCTCAGTGCTGGGTTCGATTCTTAATACTGAGGACGGCAGAAGATGGAGACAATAACAACATGGCATTTGCAGCGTGATTTCAACGACCATGCTTCACATATAAGACCTGACCACCTTCTGGGTAGGCACTGGAGTAAAAATTGTGGTATGAGCTGGTATCTGTTAGAGAACCTGGGGGAGCTTCTCCATAGGATCTACCTGTACTATCTTTGCAAATTTTTTGTAAGTATATGAATATTCTAAGTAAAAAATTTAATTAAAACAAAAGATATAATTTCCATTCTCATGCAACTTAAAGTTTCCAGAATGAATGAGTAATACACATTCAGTAAATGTCTACCTTTCCTTGCTCAAAAGCATTTGGGTCACAAGTGGTAGGCATTACCCTAAAAGGTCCAGGAACCTCAAAAATGCAAGAGTTGTCACATCAACTGCTTTAGTCAGTAGGGGAAAGGAATATCTTTGAGACTTCAAAATCATGCCCAATATTGATGTCCTGAATGCATTTAATATGTTAGAAGCAGTGTGGTTTAAGGAGGGGTGCACAAAGTGAGAAAAGCCAAATCCTTGTGCTTGATCGGCTTGCCAACTGGAGATTGTTTCTCCATCTGTAAAATGGGGGCCACAGTCCCTGCCCTTCCCATGCTAGTAGTTGGCAATAATAGGTGGCACAGAACCGTACATGTGGGAGAGAGAGTCCCTACTTAAGGAGCTGGGTAGTCAGGGTGGCCAGCAATGTGCTGCAATGTTTTCTTGAAGAGACTTGAAATGCTGACCAAAAGTTTATGTTTTGGGCCCTCAGGAATTCCTATGTCCATGGAGTCTCAGGCTACAGCAGCATGAGGCCTGACTCAAAAATAAAGTAGTTTTAAAACTGAAGATTTAACACTGAGATCAGCTGTGAGCCTTTGGCTTCTATATCAAAAGGGCCATAACCATGTATCTATAAAACAAGATCACAATTACAGACTGTTCTAAAGGTTAAATAAAACAATATTTGTATATCATTTAGCATATGACTAGATCATAGTAGACATCACATATGCTAGTGATTATTACTGTTTTTATTATATGAAGAACAGATTCAAAAGTCATTAACTGAGACCTCTGGTAGCTATCTTAGTAGCTTAGAGCCAGTCAGTCAGTCTTCAAAAGAGGGATCTGGCCCAAACCTAGAGCCATTCTGCACACATTAGTGACTGTGCCTGTTACAGCCAGCCCTGCCTGTAGGCCAGGGGATCCTGCCACACAGCTGTGGAAGCAGACAAGTGCCAGTAGAGAAGCTCTCCATTGTTATGTATGGGATCTGTGATAATTTTCTTTTCTCAATCCCTTTCCCATGAAATGCAATTAAATCACCCAAGGCCCACATACTGCCAGGAGAATATTAGAAAAATGCTTGTTCCAGCATGTTATGGTTGATATCTAGATGCCCCCTGCAAAGACTCATGCACTTATAGATGGAGCTTTTTGGAGGTGGTTGGATTATGGGGCATGATAGCTGAATTGCTGGTGGGAGGTAGGACCTGGTAGGGAAAGAAGAATTGCTGAAGGCTTGATTTGGAAGATTGGGCCTCCCTTCACAGTTCCTCTTGAAGGCCGTTTGCTTCCTGTCTGCCATGTCCTGAGCAGCATTCCTTCACCATGCCCCTGTGCCATACCATCCTGGCTTGGAGCTACTGGACAATGGACTGAACCCTCTACAAACTGTGAGCCAAAATAAATCTCTCCTCCTTTAAGTTTTGAGTGTCAGGCTTTGTGTCTCAGGGACAAGGAAAGTGACTAAGAAACAGTGCTAGTCTAGGGTTCTGGGTTCCTCAGAACTGAAGAAGGCACAGTTTTGCTCCACTCAGCACGTGCATGTATAGCTGTCAATGACACATATGCATGCTTATGGGCGGTTTATCTATGAAGCAAAATAATAACAAGAAAAGATTGACCTCAGTCTGACAGAAATGAGCTCTATCACCTTTCCAAAGGGTGGCTAGATCCCAAGGACAGGTCATGGGACACAGATTTTCCTCCCTTCCTGGTCCTTTGTTTC
>RJWM01043184.1:0-13804 GCA_004363535.1 Dasyprocta punctata
CAGAAATATATACAAAGTACAGTAAATGCATGGGAAAACACTGGTTAGTTAGTTAGTTAGTTAGTTGTACAAATCTGCCTGAGAAGTTCAAGGAAGTTTTGATGGGGTGCAGAGAGCATTATTTGATTTGAAACTTGAAAGACAATTGAGAGTTTGCCAGAAGAAATATGTTTCAGCTGAGATCACATAGTATATTCAGAGACCTTCAAGTAATTCAATATTGCTGAAGCATAAAGCGTAAGTTGAGAGAGCCATGAGAGATGAGCTGAAAATGTAGGCAAGGGCCAAGCTCTTATTTGTATGATAGGGAGTTTAAACTTTAGGTATCGGGGAACTCTGAAAAAGGATTTAGATAATCTCCCTCTGCATTAGAGGGAGCCCTCGGTCAGCAACATGCAGCATGATTTGTGGGCAGAGCTGACTGACAGCCAGGGAGGCTGTGAGTTGGGCACTGGAATAAGCCAGTGAGAGATGGCAAATTAGCACAGTGGCAGTTTGGGTAGAAAAAGAGGTCAACTAGGAGAGTTATCAGCTAGAATCACCAGAGCTTGGCTCTTAGATTTGGGAAAAGGCAGTAATTAGAGGAAAAAGTCACTTGGAAGAACTCCTAAGTTTCTGGTTAGAGAACATAGAGCAGGGAAGACAGGAGTAGAGGTTATGAAGGAAAACAGTGAGCTTAATTTTAGACGTGCTGGTATTAATTTAGATACATGTGTTTCAGAATGAGTCACATAGATGAATTAAGAGATGCCCGTTCTAAAGATTCATAGGTGGTAGATGTAAGCACAGGTATAAAAGAAAGTGTGTAGAATAACCGGGTAGGGCTGGAAGGAGAGGCTGAGCAGGTGTAGCAGGACTAGTGTGACTGAGGTTTCCCTCACCAGACAGTCCCCTTCCACAGCTTACTTCAGCCACACCAGACCACCCTCCATGAGTGGTCACATTGCTCTGCCATCTCCTCCTCCTTTTTGTTGGATTATCTGACTTTCTCCCTGTCTTCTTAGCGCTGTTCTCAGACATTCAGCTCATTTCTACAAGTGCGACTCAAATAGCAGGTGTTCCATCAACTCCCCCATTTTTCTTCTCCCAACATCCCTGCTGTATTTTCTCTGATAAAACATAGTGATGTGTTCAAGGACATTTATGTACCTGGTCAACACAGATCTCCTTGGAGGTGAAGAGTTTTTCTCCACATATCCCTGCAGCCCACATGCCTTAGGGAGCACTAGGAATCTTTAGGAGTGTGACTAAATGTTTAAAGAAATTACAGAAAGTGCCGGACATCAATGAGCTACCATGAAATTTTGCCCTATGCCAAAACAGCTCTGGACTTCAACTTTCACCTTTCTCCCAGTTTATTAAAAAAGAAAAAAAGTAAAGGAGACAAAGAACATCGTTACTGTGACTTTCACTTCTCTGGAGTTTGGGACGTCTGCATTTTGAAGAATTCATGTAATACTTTACAAAAAAGTATGAAGTAGGTTTTCATGTTCAAGGTTAGATGCTTTTGAGATTTATTCTTTATGTGGCCAAATTGAGAGTTCTGTAGGAGTGCATGTTTCTTTTTTTGAAGGCATATAAGAAAATTTATTTTTCTCTGCTGCTGAGATTATGGCTCAAAGCTCCAAATCTAAAATTTGGAGTAAACAAGGTGTACTCATCTAAGACAAAGGACACAAAGCACATAACTAGAGGGCATTATCATTTAGTTGATTTATGGGCTATGTAATACATCTTTCTTTATACAGGACGTGAATCCAAAAATAGGTATTCTTCAATAAAAAAAGTAAAATAGCACATTTAGTTACTTTTATGCTAAGTGATAAAATTGTGCTCCACCTCTCAACTTACAGATTTTCACAGATTGGGACATCTGCATTTTGAAAAATTCATGCAATACTTTACAAAAAAGTACATATGTCCCAGCTAAACAATTGGAACAAAACACAACCTTTAGTCATCAAAAAAAGGCAGATTAAAATGTTGCCATGGTTTGTGTCTAGATGTCCCCCCAAAGCCTCATCCAGTCCTAGAGGTGGCTGGATCTAGAGTGTGTGACTGATTCATGATGCAATGATGGGGTTGAGGGTGGGTGATTACTAAATTGATCCACTGATTGGTTTGGCACCGACCTAATCCCAGGAACCTGGATAGAGTATAAAAGGGACAGAAAGACCCTGCTAAGGTACCTTGTTGCTTTGCTGCCTTCAGGCCACCATGAACTGGTTCTCCCTTGTTGCTTTTGCTACCTTGTGGATGCCATGAACCTTCTTCTCTGCAACAGCCCTCTGCCACGCACTGCTCTCCCTTGGTGCCAGCCAACTACGGCATGAAATCTCTACAAATTGTAAGCTAAATAACCCTTTCCTCCTTTAAAAAAAATAAGTGAAGATAATAAAAGATGAATCTGCAAAAACAGCACTTGTAAACTAGGGAAACCTCTAATTTAGGGGCTAATGCTCAAGAGGTTAATACAGTACGTTACTCTACAAGGGAGGTTCATCGCTGACTGAGCAACCCAGGGAGGAGCATGGTTATGCTGAGTAGAACTTCTTTAAGACGTAGGTGGAACCGGCAATCATGCAAGTCACACAATGCAAAGGACTCCATGCTCTGGAACAAGACCCTGCTTGCACCTGACATTCCACCAGCCTGCCTCACTCCTCTTGTATGTTAAAGATACTGTTTCCCTTTTCAGTGCAAATAGCACTGGGCAGACATTGGAGAGGAGGAGAGAGAGGCCGCGTTGAACCTATTTCCTCATCTGAGCACTACAATTCTTCATGAGCACATCTCACGACTTGGGATTGCCTAAGAGAGGGTCAAGAGGGCTCCTAGGCAGATGAGGGTCACTGAGAACTGCAAAAGGGAGAGACGAGAACCTGACTAGATAAGCGGAAAGACTGCAAGTATGGATTTTGTCTGAGGCAACTCACTGATGTTGATTTCATGAGGTAATTGTTTTACCCATTTCATTGATGAGAAAACTGAGGCTCAGAGAGCCTGACTCACTTCTAATCACTTTCTTGTCCTCCATGCATTCTCTTTGAGAAAATTAATTTGAACATTTTGGGTGGAAAATCATGCCGCAAATTTATACATACATTTTAACTTTATAATTAACTATACATTTTAACTATATACATATATACATTTTAACTAAAATAACTATTTTAATTAAAATGATATATACATTCTAACTATAACATATATACAGTTTAACTACTTTTATATATGCATTTTAATTATAATTGTCTGTGTTTTCCATGATACAAATGATTGTTTTTATATCTCTAAAAATCATGGGTTGCTTTAAAAATAAAAGTTGCTTTTGTTTCTTGGGGATAGAAGACTTTTAAGCATTTTATGGAAACAAAGATTGATATTTTTGAGGCTTGATTAGTCACATAAAATGCATCATGAAAACTCTTGGAGGAATTGGTCACAAAGTTCAGTTTTCCTACCGGTTCTCCTGCTAAGGAAAGAAAAATATGTTACAGTGACCACTGAAAATAAAACTAGTAGCCTGATATCTACAATATTCTGTGTGCCCCTGAATCCTGTGGAAAGTAAATATTTGAAGTAAATATATTTATTGATATTTTAACCTCTTATCAAGAGGTTCAGGTGATTCTGTACTTCCAAAATACCAAAAGATCCAATCAATTACAGAGAAGTATGTAGTCAATAATATAGATGTTTTGTTTATATAATGCTGAGAACCTGAAAGTGAATGACTGAGATCTTTTGGCATTGTGAACATGGAGCTGAAATGTAGCAAGTGTGATAATTTAAATGGTACTGCCTCAAAATTCAGAATAGGCAAAAGACCGAGTCAATCAGATAGTCCTCCTGTCTACACAATTTCAAACCACAAATTTTAATAACTGATTTCATTGAGTTTACCTAATATTAAGGTAGTTTCCTAAAATGATTGCAACTCTGAATAATAGAAAGAAATTTTGTCCTGGATCTTTCAGACAGGGAAGATAAGTTAAAAAGTAAACAAGCAAACAAAAACCTTGCATTTGTCCATTACAGATAAATTCTGTTTTGTTTTCTTTTCAAAATGTATTTCCTTTAGGCTATGCACATTTGGATAGACTTTAATAATTTGGATAGAAAGTATTTATTAAAATATAAATTAAGCTTGCCTAAAAGAAAAAAATGCGAGCAAAATATTAGAAGAAAAGTCCTTGGGTTAGAGAAGGTAGAGGTTTGACCTTTATGAAGATTTAAGAAAAAGAAAAGGAAAAGGCCAGATCATGGGTCACCACTTTTGGACAAAACTGGCTTTCTTTCATACTTCTCATTCACATGCACCAAGGCACTACCATAGAACCTGGTGCCATATTGAATTGCCCTCTCTTCACCTTCTGTGTTTAATATGATCATATTATACTGATTCTTTCCCAGAAATGTCTCTCTGGATTAAAGCCTAATTTAAATTTTCAGGTGGAACATCTTACTGTTTACTTCTGTATCACTACCAACAGCTTCCCAAGAGGTTTTCCTGTCACTAATCTCTTGATTTTCAGATCTGCAGACCTACAGTTGTTAGATTTCTCATCACCAAACACCACTTTCATGATCACTGTTTCCTCTTCACTATTCACATTCATTGTTGCTTTTACATTAAGTTTAAAATGGCTTTTCTAAAGCTAGGTGATGGTTCACAACTCTAATTCCAGCACTTTGGAAGGCTGAGGCAGAGGGCAAGTTGGAGCCCAGTGTGGGCAATTTAGAAATTTACTGAGATCCTGTGTGAAAATAAAACAAAATGTAAAAGGGGACTGGCTCAGTGCAAAGACTAAGGTTCAATCCCCAGTACAGCAAAAGCAAAAGAAAATCTTTTATCTGGGATGCTCTCTCTCTGTGTCTGTGTCTCTGTATCTCCATGTTTCTCTGTGTCTGTCTCTCTGTCTCTCTGTCTCACCTAACCTTTTGCTGCTCTCTGAAATACATCATTCACTTCAGTCAACCGACTCACTTATCCTGTTAAAAACCTCACCCTATATGCCCCTCCTTGACTTCTCTCCATACCATTTTCATTCCTATCGCCAGGTCTTATCTTTTGTACGTGCAGTTTACTTTCAACTATTTTTCAAATCATCTCCATCCTGCCAGAGCCTTTTCAAATGCTACCTCTTCCACCAAGTCTTCTTTCATCCTTCTAGTCCAATAACTTTCTTTCTTTTCTCTAAACTTCTATCCCATCTACAATAAAGATTTCAGAACGTATTACTTAAATGCACTTCGGCTGAAACAAGCCACTCCTGGTATCTCCCTGAGGTGCTGTTGGTGTCTGTCATAGGACCTTTCCTTGCTGCACAGGGCACTTGGTATCCTGCCTTCCTGGATGCTGACAGTAATGTTATTGCCGAATGTTTTGAATACATTACGAAATACCCTGAAAATTTCCTTGGAGAAGTTACTGTATCATATATGTATTAGTTCAACAAATAATCTTTGTTTAAATAGGAAATATATACTTTAAGAACAAATCTGTAGTCCCTTTGCAGTTGTCAGTATATTTAACAAGCTAGGAAAGAAGTTAATTAATGCGTAGGTTATAGGCACCACCCCACTTTAGCTGACTTTCTGAGGACTTTTCATTGGCCCCTCACATAGATCCTGAGTCTTGTCATTTATCTTGCTTTATGGATGAAGAAGCTAAAGCTCAAAAAGTTCTAATTATCCAAGGTCAGACAGCTTGATTGGAACCCTGGCATTTTAAGGTTGGGGTTCACTAGAGCCAAATCTTTGCCCTTTTTTTCTATCACATGGCCTCTGTAGTCAGTTCATCTGTAACAGCTTTGAAATAACAAGGTAAACACGTAACATAATTAGCAATTTAAAGAACATTATTAAGGCTGATAGGGACTAATGACTGTAATTGAAAGAAAGGACATTAGGCCAAGTGATTTTTAGAATTTAAAATGAGAATACAAATTGGAGTCTAATGGGTAAGTTTACTCACTGCTCTTCTTTGCTGCAGATATTAAGTGATTGGTCTCTAATTGAGATGTACATTCTTTACTCTCTTATTGTATTTGTTAATGTGTGTCTTGGCCGATGATCAACAGATCTCTATATATTTCCATTAATCAAGTTTTGGGTAATAGATGAATAAATATGTATCATATTAAGCAACATTGCTAGACCCAAAGCGATAGAAATCTAAGTAAGAGCTTAGTAATAGCTGCTCAGGTCTTCCCTTGTATCACCTAGGTATCTGGAATAATAATGTTACATGAGTCGAGTGTCACAGTATCATGTAAAATACTGCATGCATTTCTTTTTAGTTGTAGTTCATTATTTATTTCATGCATATCTAAAGCATCTTCATTTTAGTAGTTTATTCACCTGTGTGTCCGAATATATCTCCAGTTACAATTCTTCCTTTATCAGCTATCTAGAGTTTGGGAAGTAATAGTGTGAATGACCCAAATGCATACTTAAAAAGTACACTCAGGTTATACCTATGCACATAAATAAGCTGTATTTATTGCTGGAAAAGAACAAAAGATAAAGAGAAAATTCAAATCGTTTGAAAGAAGCAAGATTGTTGATTTCAAGTTTTCTCTTTTAGCTAACAGAAGAAATATTTGTCATCTGTTCATTTTGTTCAACGAGAAAGGAAAAGGAACTGAAAACTAGGTTCATAATTAGCTTAGAACAATAGTGTCAATACAGATAAATGTGCACATGATACAAAAGCATCTGATTATTTTACTGTCTAATGAAAAATATTTACTGTAAAGAAGTTATACTTTATTCACTAATAAAACCATAATTTAACCAAAACCCCATGGGCATTCAGGTGTCTGAAAGCATAAAGAAATTTTTAGTTATGTTCAGCTGGAAAAGCAGACATTTAAAAAGTCATCATTTTTTATAACAAACTGAACTTAATGCTGACTCTTTTATTTGAACATTTCTCAAGCAAAGTGCATTTTTAGCTCCTGCATACCGGGATAGCTAAAGGACAGAGTGAGAGAATCTTCCTCCCAAAAGATGAACAAAAATATGTCCAGGTGCATCTTTCAAGTATGTGTCTCAGTTGTGAGTAACTACAGGATAACAAGAAAAGTTCCATGATTTTGACTGTCCAGTCTCAACTTTCCTGGTAGCCCTGTTGCACAACAAGATTCTTAAAGATAATCCTGTGCCATGCAAGAGGATTTTTCTCTACAGAAGTCAGAAATTGTTTAAGTGTTCTGATAACATTGTCAGAGAGGCACAAATTTGAAAGGTGGATTCTGGAGTTTCTGTTTACACTTCCTTATATCTTTATAGCACCTGAGCTAATACCTGTGGATGTACTATCAAATTCTCTCCATCTGTTTTTGGGTCTCCAGTTGCTTTAGGGATGAATTTAATATGTAAAGCAGAACCTTAGGGTGTAAAACATTTGTGTGATCATATTTTAGTTTTGCCACCAGTTAAGTAGGATGAAATTGACCCCATCTCCCAAGGGACTCTATTTCACATTTCCTCTCTTGAGGAAATGTGGAGGTTCAGCTTTGCTTACCTGCTTCCTTGAAGACACAGTGCTGTTGAAACATCTATTAGAGGTCTTTAAATCCACACTCTTGTTTGGATGGGTTGAGTCATTTTTCCATGTCTTAGAGTTTTCTTTAGGGTCTGAAGGAATGGGATTTAAGAAGAGGATTCTAGCTATGAATCCATAGAGGACAGTGGCCAGGATCATTGGCACAACATAAAAAACACCAAAGTCCATTAGGTAAATAGGTGAGTAGTAATTCCTGGAGATCTTGTAGCCACAAGATACCACAGTAGTGTCTTTGTAGGTGCTAATGTTGAGATCCAGCAGGAAGAACCAGAGCATACAATAAATGGACGTGAAAGCCCAGACAAAGATGATGATTTTTTTGGCTCTGGAAAATGTGCAGAGAAACTGGGCTTTGATGGGGTGACAGATTGCTATGTACCTTTCAATGGTAAAGGCTGTTATTGAACAAGAGGATGCATTAATTCCCAAGTACTGAAGGTAAGTAATGCACAGGCAGCCAACATAGCCATAGACCCAGGAACCATAGATGCTGTCTGTTATATTGGGGAGACCTGCAGCCACCAGGACCATGAGGTCAGCCACTGCCAGACTCACCAAGTAGCAGTTTGTGGGGGTCCTCATGTGCTTGGTTCTCAGGACCACCAGCACTACCATGATGTTGCCCACGATGCCCAGACCACAAATAATGAGTACAAGTAAGATGGTTACCACTTGATATTCAAGGGTCACCACTGCTCGTGGCTGAAGCTGGGTTTGGTTCAGTTCACTGGCTGTCTCGTTTTCCATCATCAGTGGCTTGAAGTTTCTCTGAAACAGCAACTTCTTAAAACATCTTCTCTTTATCGCAGTGGATCTATTCTCTGTGAAAGATTATGCACATATTCATTCACAGCATCACCCTTCCTGATCAAGCCCCAGTCCCAGGTAACCCTCACTTCCTCTTCATTCACTTCTGATTCCCTCCCCCAGCAACATAAGACTCCTATGTGTACTTTTGAAAACTACTTTTACTGTAATTCTAGTGTAGGATGCAGTAACTCTTTTGACCAACTCACATTGAGAGGGAACAGTGTCTCAATGGAGAAAAATGCTTGAAAGAAACAGCAAAAGCTCTTTGTTTTGAAACAGTGCCCGACTGAAAAAACTAAATAATGTGCACTAGCTGAAAAAATAAATGCAAAGAACCCTTTCAGATGCTCTGGAAAAGTATACTAAAGAAGAGAAAGGTACCGGGGAAAAGCGAAGAGCCTCAATGGTCAAGCTTCGCAGGAATATTTAGCTGTTGTTTCCTTTGCTCTTGGACAGTGAGACCTCTTTGGTATAAAATACCAAACTCTTGAGCCTACATTCCCCCATGCTCTCTGTCCCCCACTCCCAACAAAAGAAAACAGTTTGTTCTCTTACCTTATCTACTGTCGAGCTGCTTGCTTTTCTGAGCAGATGAAGTGCTAAGAGGTCCAAGTTTCCAATGCTGCAGAAATCTCCGATACTCTGACAGGGAGGCCACTTAGCAGCATTCAGTCTCTAGAACTGCAGTTCCTCTAAACCTCACAGCCCTTTTCAACTCTGACAGACCAGACAGCGGCTGCAGCAGCAGCAGCAGTAGTAGCGGCGGCAGCAGCAGTAACAGCAGCAGCAGCAACAGCAGCAGCAGGGGCAGTAAGGAGGCTGTCAAATCATAGATCAGATTGCCCCTTAACACAGGCGAGCGCTCTGTCTCCCTCACCCAGATTCACACACGTACTCACTCTCCTAGCAAGTGCCAGTCAGTCCTGACTGATTCACCGTCTTCTCCCTCTCAAGGATTCACTTTGAATGGGTTGCTGATGCAGTATCCGTGTGGAAGGCGGGGGGTCTGGAAGCAGCTGGTCTCCTAGTCACTGCTAGTCCAAGTTTGGCAGGAACTCCAGGACCTGAGCTGCCCTGGAACTTACTTCCACTCCTTGATTGAGAAGATTCTGAGGATAGCAAAACCTTCCCAGTCCAGACACAGCTCTTGGAACTTGGAATATCTATCTGCTGAAATCAACCTCCTTCTCTACTATGGAAACCCTGAGAATGTTCCTCCAGTTAGCCAGTAAAATTGGCTCCCTCTTCTCAGGCTGTATGAATGGAAAGTGAGTTAAAATTGATTTTCCATCATTTCAACTGTCATCTTCCAAGGCTTATAAAATTATTATTTTTAAAAAACTGATTTGAGCTAAGAACATTGATTGAAACTTATACATGGCTTGTTAGCTTGTTTTTCAACTATGGTAGCCTAATCGCTCTAGGTGCCTTTCCTTTTTCACCTGTCCTGTGAATGACACACCATGTGTGTATAAATCATCCAGCAATGGTTTGTCTCAATTTTTTTCTAGGTGGAAATATCATCTAGTAGAATTCTAGTCCAGTGCCACTCTGGTATTACACATCTGAAATCGAATTTTATAGCACTTTTTAGAAAAGTGCTCTTCAACTTGATTTTTTTATCTCTCTAAATCAACCCATAGACAAATCTATACTTTTTTAATGAAGCTCAGAAAATATCTTTCTTCTCTGGACAACAACTGAATACAACAGCTGTTAATGTTAGTCCACTTTTATGTTATTAACTGACAAAGGAAAATAGCCCTTAGCTATGTTTCCTGTATGATGAACTGACTCTCTATTTTAACAAATTCAGCTGCTCTTCTTTCTGAGTAGGTAGGACCATAGGGACATCAAAATATGCCCAGTGTCATATAACAATGGATAAAGGTGAAGTTCTGAATTATACTGAATCCCTTATACCCTTGCAATGATGGAGGCATGCTTGAGTACCCATTTCTTCATCCAAATCATCTGTACTTAGAAGTAATGACCCATAAGCTGCACTCAGACTTCAGCTATGTATTGTCTGCCTTGCACAAGATGGGCTCAAGTGTGATTTAAAATCTTTTTTTTTTTTTTTTTTTTTACCCAAATAGTTGGAAAGACAATGGAGGCCATCAGCCAAAGGCAAATTTTTTATCTTGACCAGAATTTTTGCCTGAATTTTTGTTTGCTCCTCTGATTGGTTTAGCAGACAAGACAACAGAAATGCCCTTATCTCTTTTCTAGTCTAGAGCACAACGTTTACCCTGAATAGTTTGCCTCTACTGAGAATGAAAAATGCTTTCAAAGATAAAGGCATTGCCTGCCTACTCCATTCCAGTATCTCAACCCAGTGTATCTCTTGAAAAGTCCTGCTTCATAAAGTATATCCCTTCCTGGGCATTCTAATCAAGCCTCATGAGTAGCACAGCATGACTATATTACTATACTATTTATCTTTACTATAATGAAGATGAGAAAAATGAAACTCTACAATGATATCTGCTCTTTAAAATTTACCTCTGCCCCAAATTTGATTGACATTCTTTTAGCATTTCTCAGTCAATATTTATCTGTCTCTATTATTTTAATGGGTAATGGTTAGGCTCCTACTATATGCCAGGCAGCTAGTATTTGAAATTTTGTTTTCCTCTTCAAGTAGATCATAGTGTATTGGGAGAAGTAGACATATAATTACAAAATAAGATACTCTCTGAAAGAATCATACATTCAAGAAGGTTTGGTCACGAAGGGAAGGCACTTGAGGGAGGTAGGGACAGTGAACTTAGGGACCAGGAAAGGCCCCGAAGGCAAAATAACATCTGAGAATAGTCTTGAAAAATGCCTAGCTCTCTTTTGATAGGTGGGGAGAGTAAAAACATTCTGATTAGAGCTGATAAGATATAAAAAGGCTAAGCTATAGAAAAAGGCAAGGATATGAGGGGTAGGCGACTTTATGAGCCTGGCTTCGTCCTGAGGACTGTGAGCTGTGATGGAAATACTATCTGGTACTGACCAAGGGGCTCTCCCCTGTGCTGTGCCTCATGCTGTTCCCGGCTCCTCGTCCTCCTCAGCCTGTTGTTCCAGCCACTCTGGAGAGACCATGCTTCTGACTTTACTTCCCCTGGTCTGATGTGGTCCTGTGTGATCTCAAGCAACTTCATGCTCTGTGTGAAGTTATATTTTCTAAGTAACTGTGAGTTCTTAAAGTGGGGTGTTTTTTTTTGCTAGTAAATGTCAATTAGTATTTAACACATGTTCCCTAGGTAGAAAAATTACATGAAAAAGGTATAATTAAAATAACTCTTACATCTAGATTGAAATTTTTTTTTCTCACAACAGTATCCTAAATTGTAATCAAATTTGTTTTTGTATCTTTTGAGTACTTTTGACTACAGAGAAATGCCACCCTTTTTGCAGGGGGGCTTCACTTGAAAAGAAAGTCAGTAACTCACTGTTAAAATAGTATATATGGATGGCAAACCCAAAACGTGGCACACACTTCTAAAATCCACATTTTAGCATTGTTCTTCTGACCTTGTGCCTTTAGTCTCACCTTATCCGTATGCTGCTTGGCTGGCATTGAGAAAGAACATTGGACTTCACTGGTTCCCTTGTAAAAATGTCTTTGGACTCCTGACTGGAACTTTCTTTATTCCAGTCTTGCTTCAGGCTTTCCCCTCGAGCTTGCAGAAAGATTTAAAATTTCTGCTTATGCCTCTTTGCATTCCAAATTAGATGGCTTACTCATGGTGCATGATTTTCCTTACCACGATCACTCCCCAGAAACCATGCATTTGGCAAAACTCTGCTGCTGAGACGCAATGGCTGACGTGTTCTCATACCAGCTGGATTGCCCTGTACCTGCACAAGACCAACTCCAAAGAACTTCCTTCTTATCTCTGAAAGTGGCCTCAGCTCAGTGAGTAGCTCTCCACTAGCTGTCAAGAATCCATTAACAGGTAGATGATTGTTTATATGATCAGCATTTTCTAATCTGTAGCCTACAACCATCTGTAGCCTACATTCCTGCCTGTACCCCAAGTTTTATGCTCCTGTAGATGTAAGGTAGAAATGGGATGCATACATTAGTTAAAAAGTCACAATGTATTGGCATTACTGCTGCACACACTTTTGAGTACCAGGGTACTTATGATATGATCTAGCTCAGTGGTTCTGATAGGGTAATGGGGAGCAATGATGAATCAGAACCACTTTAGAGAAACTTTCAAAAATATGTCAATCAGTCTCTCCCTCCCATCTTTCTTGGGTACAAGTGTGCTTCCTGAGAAAGAGATGGGAACTCTAGACAAAAGCAATTGACTTGATTTCCTAGGTATACTTCACTCCCTGTCATTACTAGCTTGGCTTAGCAAGCTTGAGTTAGCAAGCTAGAAAAATATCAACGCTTGCTACAGTCAAGTGGCTTTGGGGGCAAGAAGATTCCCTGATAGTTTAGATTCTAAACTTTGTAACATCTGCCTAGGGCAATGGTTTACAAGATCTAGGACTAGATGAGTACAGGGAGAATTTTAAGGGCCACCATAAAACCTCAGTAGTCAGGACAATCAATATTTTGATGCAATGCATTTTTAAACATCAAATTTAATTCAAAAGTGTCTACGATAAATAAAACATCAAAATTTTAAATAAAGATAGACCCAATGTTATGAATTTGCTTAGCTGTAGTTGTGAAGTACGGGTGCTTTACTTAAAAGTTTGCTATTTTGTTTATAATATGTAATTTTTTTCATACAAATTTACAATGATGGTGAGAACTACTCAACTATGACTGCAAAATTTACTTTCTAAAGATGAGAAATGGGTGGTATGTGGTCACCTAGGCATCTATGAGAGGGTCAGAGAGGTTATATAAAATGGGTCCAAGTAACTTTCCAAAGTTCAGAAAGGTGACAGCATCAGAAAACTATCACAGCAGAAAACTTTGGTGCAAGACTGTTTTCTAGAAGTTGTATAAAACTACACAGGTTTAAGACATACTGAATAGAGTGCAATGTATCAAACTATGATTCAGACACTAAAACCATGGTAAAATTTTAGTTCCTGGAATTAAAATGTAAGGTTTGGATTCTGGAGATGGAAAACATCAACACAAGATTTAACGATGAGTCACTTGGAAACTAAATGAAGGATCCTTAAATTTCCTGTTCAGGTATAGGCTCCATGACAGGCGCAGGAGTAGAAGGTGTCTGGCAAACTCTATAGGGAAAATGTCAAATTGCATTTTGGCTGAAATTTAGATGTTAGCCAGAGAAATTTGGCTGCCTTTTGATCAATAAATAAAAATACTTTACGTAATAGAATATAAGCCTGTTGTTTTTGCTTATTGGAAAAGGCACAACATTTCATTTGCTCTGAAAGGTAAATAATTCTGGGTAGTAATATCACCTAATTTGGTCAAAAGCTGCTTTT
>RJWM01043185.1:0-13938 GCA_004363535.1 Dasyprocta punctata
CATCGTCTTGCAGCTGTTGAATTGTTGTTTCTTGGTTCCTTACTATTTTTAGGAGATCTTTTCTTTCATGGCCATGATCTCCCATGCTGTCTTCAAGATCTGAGATTCTATCTTCAGCTTCATTTAAGCGGTTTTTCAAACTTTCCATGGAGTTTTTCATTTCCTGCATTTCCCTTTGCATCTGTTTCATGCATTCTGTCTGTGTCTTATATTGTTCATTCAAGGTTTCGATCATTTTCTTAAGTTCTTCTATTTTTTATCTTGCTCTTCTTTAGATACACACAACATTTCTTTAATAGTGATTCTCATTTCATTTTTTAGCTGAGAGAATATTTCTGATTTGAATTTCTCTATAGCTTCATCAAGCTGTTTCTTTATTGCATTTTCTATCATTTCAGAAAGTCCATTTGTCTTACTCCCACTGTCTTCCATTTCAGGGTCTCTTGGGTTTGTTCTTTGTGGGCTGGGGGACTGAGACTACCTCTTGGTCTTTCATTTTGTCATTTTCTTCTAGAACCTATGTGGCTCTGTGTCCTGCGAGGCTGGCCGGGCATTCCCCTGAGGGTCGCACTGAGTGGTGGGTCGCGCTGAGTTGTGGGACCCGGTAGTGCTGGATCCTGTGCACAGCAAGGGAGGGCAGCCTCCCAGGGCATGCGGGTGGAACCTCCGCCTTAACTCGGTAGGGGCCAAGGCCTCCTGGTCCCAGGGAGCTAGACAGAGTGTAACCCGGAGTGTGACGCCACCCGGACCCTTGGTCTGTCTGCAAGTTCAGAGCAACCGCTGTGCCAGGGCAAGCCTGGGCGAGTCCCAGGCCTACAGTGCTGGGGCCTTGCTCCCGGCTGGATGGGGGTCCGCGAGCTCTGGGATGCTGAATGCACAAGCCGCTCCACTGAAGTATGGAGCTCGCGTGTGCTTTTCACTCTGGTAGGGGGAGCCCTAGCTCTCCAAGGCCCTGCAGCTATGTTGGTCAGTCCCTGAGGAGCAGCTCTGGGGTCCTGGGCTGATCTGGGCTGGGCTGCGTACCTCTGTGTCCTGCGAGGCTGGCCAGGTGTTCCCCTGAGGGTCGCGCTGATTCTTGGGTCGTGCTGAATCCTGAGTTTCTTTTCTATTCTTTTCCTGTGGTCCCATGCAGATGACATGGTGTGTTGACGGATGTGGCTTTATAATAAAACTCTTGATGTTAGGTTAAGATTTTTCTGTGTTCGTTCTTTAGAACAATATTATTTATTCTTGATTACATATTCTACATAGTTTTAAAGTTCAGTTTGATTCTATATTCTACATAGTTTTTAAGTTCAACTTGCTAAATTTCACAAAAATCTTTTTTGTTTGTTTGTTTTGGTAATTGTTTTGGAATTGCATTGAATTCATACATTAATATGGGGGATGAGTGATGTTATTTCTAAGTCCTTTGTGATTTAAAGCTGTAAAAAGAGTAACCATTTGTAAAAGCTTGGAACACAGTTTCAAGATTTCTTGAATCTGTTTTCTGAGATTGCAATCCTAATTAGACTCAAATAAATGTAATTTTCTTTGTTCCTGACTAGATTGATTTTGTTGTCAGTCAACACTACAAATACACTTAAAGTTACACATTTATGTTTAAGTACCAGTTAAATTACATTTCATGAATTTTAATAGATGATCCTTCAGTTTCCATTCATATCTAAATATTTTTAAATTTTCTGACAGTTTCATCATGGCAGTTCAGAGGAAGCAGCATGCATAAGAGCTCTATGGTATGCACCAAGGTGAGTCAGCATGTGGCAACACGAGGAGACAGAGTTACCAACCACAGGACTATAACCTGAACAAGATAGCAACCAGATGAAACACAGAGAAGGGGAAGATTAGTATAAGAAGCAAAGCCACACATAAGCTCTTGTGATCATCCAATACAGATCCAGAGATGTTCTTGTTCACAGTGCAGCAAAGCCATGCTGTTTCCCTACTGGGACATGGCCCAGAATCTCTGATAATAATAAGCAAACAGACTCTCAAATCATTGGTGCAGATCCCAGCCCAAATTGAGAGCTGAGCCACTGTGCAAAGCACAAAACTGTCAGGGAAAGAAGGCAGAGGGTAGCTGCAACCAGGTGCTCACTCCAGAAACCACTGCCCATACTATAGGCAGAGCTATATCATATCTGCTTCTCTGGCTGTAGGCACAGGGAGATAGAAGAGCTAAAGATAAATTCAGAGGCCTGGGACAATTAGGACCCAAGGACACCAAGGGTGGAGAGTAACAGCTTCACTAACTGAGGAAACCTCCTCCCTAACCCTGACAGCAGGGATGGCACTGAAATCACAGAGGGCTGAGTGAATGAGAAAAGGGAACTGACATTGCAGAGATGGTGTGAGAAGGACAGAGAGAAGCAGTCCAACAGTTCATGATTGGCAGAGAACCCAGAGTTGAATAACACTCCACCAAGGATCATAAGAAAAATAGAAGCTTTGAGATTTGTTAGACTAAAGACAGTAAATTGGGTGGAGGGTTAGCTCTCTCCCCAAACCTGCCTGCAGTCAGCATCTACGACAGACTCAGTGATCTGTTTTCATTCTCAGACTTCCTCATTCACAAAGTGTGGTTTTAAGAGTATATGTATATGTGTGTGGGTGTGGATTAATGTTTTATTTTCTACAGTAATTTAGATAGATCTTGTTCTCCCTCAACAAGGTTTGCTTCTTGGGTCTTCTAACACTGGATTTCTGCTGGTGGTGACACATGACAAGTTGGTTCCAACAGCCATAATGCTGCTCATGCTTTCCACTTGCATTTCCTTTACTTCTTTCTCTCTGCTCCCTCACATAACCTTTCAAACCTTCTTCTGACACTACTGTCTGGGCATAAAAATAATACCATTGAAACACCATCAAAATCTATTTCCTCATTTTGGATTTCTTTTCAAAATTTTATATTACTTCATTTCATTTTATTCTTCTTATAACTTCCCACCCCTTTCCTTCTTTCTTCCCTTGGTCTGTATATCATCACTACTACTCTATTTTAGTTATTCTTCTCATTTCTGAGACAAAATACCCAACACCCACAGATTAAAGGAGGAAAGGTTTATTTTATCTCATAGTTTGTAGAGGTTTCAGTTCATAGGGGCCTGGTTTCAGAGATGGGTGGCATGGCAGAGAAGAAACAGTCCATGGCAGGGAAGGCAGGAAGCAGTCAGTCTGCCTCCTTTCTGTCCCCTTACATTCCATACAGGCTACAAACCTACAGATTGGTGCCAACCGTATTCAGGGTGGTACTCCCCTCTTTAGTAAATCTATTCAGCCACATCCAGAACTATGCTAATCTAATTAGGGTGCTAATCCAGATATTATACACCCTTAATCCATATTTACACACCCTAGATCCAACCAACTCTGAAAACTCCCACATATGAGCACATGAAACTTTGAGGAGACATCAAAATACGAGCCACAACATACTCTCTCACCTTCCTGGATTATTAAAAAAGTTAAAAACTTTTAAAACAAGTTTTAAATTAAGTGTTGATGTATGATTGATTGTTTGAATATAGTTATTACTAATGATTTTTCTCTCCTCACAAGGCAGTGATGGAGACTGAAGTTAGTTTTTTGAATAGGTGGAGTAAGTACCTCTGCATACTGACCTTTATCCAAAACTAAGGTCCCATTCCAGGGAAAAATGCACTTACTAAAGAGATCTCTACTACAATAGCAAAGTTTTCTACTTCAACTGATCTACAATGTGTAGCAAAAACACAAGAGTTGTGAGAAAACAAGGCATAGAGATGCGTCTGAATATTCATGACTCCCTAAAAGCTGATTTCACAGCGATAAGTTGGATGAAATTTCAAAGAGCTCATAAAACAGCTAAAAAAATTGAAGAGATCAAAAGCAAGGCCAGCAAAAAATGAATGAAGTAATTACTAAGATATCCAATGAGTTCAAAGCTTAATAAGATGATGAATGAACATAAAAAAGATATAAATAATCTGCTGAATGATTTAAGGGATACATGTCAGATATGAATGACTCTTTAGTAAAGAATTAGAGATTATGAGAAAAACCAAGCTGAAATCCTGGAAATGAAAAGCTTAACAGATGATTTTGGCAGGAGGTATGACTAGCTGAAGAAAGAATTTCAAGACTTGGGTATAAAGTTGATGTAGTAGAGCATTTACCCAGTGATACTCAAAAAAGAATAAGTTACTGTGAGAGGATGCTCCAGGAGCTTGTAAATGACTCCAAAAAACAAATCTAAGAATTACAGGCATGAAGGAAGAGTCAGAAAACAATTCTACAGGTACAAAAAATGTATTTACTGAAGTTATTGCATAAAATGGTCCAAATCTAGGAAATGAAATGAATATCCAGCTAAATGAAGCATTTAGGACTCCAAATAGATACAAACCTCTCCACAACATCCCAGAAATTCAGAACAAAGAGAGAAAACCAAAATTTAGTAGAGAAAAATGCCAAGTAATTTATAAAGCCGAGCTTATCAGAATAACAGCAAATTTCTCAACACAAAACTTTAAGATCAGGAGAGCTTGGGATGAATTTTCATAAGCTCCAGAAGAAAACAATTGCCATACAGATTACTATATCCTACAAATTATTCTTCAAAATTGACAGACAGAAATACCAAGAATCAATAAATGGGACTATAGTAAGTTAAAAAGATTCTGCACAGCAAGTGAAACAATCAACAGAATGAAGAGACAACCTACAGAATTGCAAAAATTTTTGCCAGCTACTCTTCTGAGAACTAATGTCTAGAATATATAAATAACTAAAAAATTAGAACCCACCAAACAAATGACTCATTAAAAAAAATGGGCAAATAAAATCAATAGACATGTCTCAAAAGAAGCACTAATGGTCACTAAGGGCACAAAAAAATATTCAGCAACTCTAGCCATTAGGGAAATGCAAATCAAAAACAACTCTGAGATTCCGTCTTACTCCAGTAGACTGGTTATCATCAAGAACACAAAAACAACAAGTGCTGGTGACGATGTAGGAGAAAACACTTTTACACTGTTGGTTGGAATTGAAGCTAGTAAAACCACTGTGAAAATTGGAATGGAGATAACAGAAAAACTAAAAATAAAAAATTCCACTTGACCCAGCTATACTTCTCTTGGTTAGTTTTCATAAACAGTGAAATACATTATACTGTAGTGATACATGCATATTTATGTTTACAGTAGTGCAATGCACAATAGCTAAACTGTGGGAACAGGCCATCAACAGATAAATGGATAAAGAAAATGTGATATATTTACATAATGGAATATTACTCAGGCATAAATAAGGATGAATTTGAGTCATTTGTAGGAAAATGGATGAATGTTGAGATCATAATGTTAAATGAAATTAGTCAGACAGAGAAGGTTAAATATTGTGTGGTTTCTATTGTATGAGAAACCTAAAACATAAATAAATTAGAAACAGAAAAGTAGACATTTTGGAGATAGGATCAGAGTAAGGAGGGAGAAGGGAAGTTGGTTGGGGGAAGAAACTGATCAATATTATAAAGTTATAGATGTAAACATAAATATTATATATGCCACTATCCTCATAGTGTAATTGTTATGTATTACAAACATATACCAACTTTTTTAAAAGAAAATTTCCTTTGTGGTTTTGCTTTAACCATAAATTATTAAGGAGGTCATCTGTAGGTTTTCAAACATATATGTTCTTTGGGTTATTATTTGTTATTGTTGATTTGTAATTTAATTACAACGCAGATAGAAAAAAAGTTATATGGACTTTTTTTGGAGATCTACTTTGTCACTTAATACATGCTCTCTTTTGCATGTGTATGTGTGTGGTATTGGGAACTGAATCCAGGACATTCACATTGAGCTACATCCCCAACATTTTTCTTTTCTTTTTTTTCTTTTCTTTTCTGTTTTGTCCTTTTCTTTTCTTTTCTTTTCCTTTCCTTTTTTTTCTTTTCTTTCCTTTGTGTTTTCTTTTTTGAGATAGGGTCTTGTTAAGTTGCGCAGGCGGGCTGGAACTTACAGTCCTCTCGACTCAGTTCCTCAGAACACTAGGATTACAAATGTGGACCATCCTGTATGTTCATAGTTTATGATTTTTCTATACGAATTGAAGAAGTATGTGTTTACTGTGTATGGGGATACAGACTTCTGCACTGACCAACTAGATTAAGTAATTTTATTGTTCAATTTTCCTATATTCTTTCTGTATTTTGTCTCTCTGTAATACTAGTCTGTGACAGAAATGTGTTAAAATCTCCCACTATTACTACAGTTCTGCTAAATTTCCCTTGTTATTCATAATTTTCCTCTACTTCAAGGTGATTGTTGTATTTTTCTGAGTATTTTTTTGTATCATTGTGCTTTGTTCCAAAGACTTTTCTAACCTTTAATACTACATCAATTAGCATTTGTCTGATACATCTTTATTCAAATTTCAACATTTTATTCTTAATATTTATTTGCATTTTTGCTTTAGATATGTATTTTGAGATGAGAAAAAGGCAAGATGTTATTTTGTCTAATCTATCTCTTGAAATATGAATTAATCCAATTACATTTGTAGTAAGACTAACTGAAAAGCTTTCAGTTTCAATGATAGCCAGGGGCAGTAGGTGAAAAATAATGAAGAAAAATTTAGATTTAACTGCAAGACTTAGAGATGGCAATACAGGTTTTGCACACAGGTGCACACACACACATGCACATGCACACACACGCACACAAATACACTAACAACCTCACTAAAAACTGCAGTCCTTTCTCCATTATTTATATGCAGCACATTTATAAAAAGCTTGAGAGAAAAAGTGAAGAAGTTGGGGGAGAAGGAGAAGAGAGGAGAGGGACTAGACGACGAAAGAGGGAAGAAAAGAAGAAATGAGGGAGGGGTAAGGGAGATGGAGGGAGGACGGGAAGGAAGGAAAGAAAAGGAAGAAAGGAGGGAGAGGAGAGAGGCAAAGAGGGTACAGGTGAGGAGAGGACAGGGGAAGAAAGGAGAGGGGAAGAGAGGACAGGGGAGGGGAAAATAGCTTCAGAAAATGCATTAAAGAAGAACAATTAGACCGGCAAGAGTGTTGTACCCTCTCTACTTCCATTCCCCAAGCCAAGAGAAGATAAGAATGGGGCCCTTGCCAGAGGTGGAAATCTCTGTATGCATGTTGAATAGACACTGCAGACTTGATGTTGCCTTGGAATAGAGCCAAATAAGAAGGGGAAATTTTAGAGCACCTGACTAAGCCTAGTAGTTGATAGGACTAGAGAAATTAATGCCTGAAAAACTGTCCAGGTAAGTTTAAAGAAAATACATGCTAGTTGGAGTTTGCCCTGGCGACAGGGTAAGAAAACAGTGTTGCAGGACTCAGATGAGCTTCCACTGACAGTAGAAGAAAGGAGCGCTGCAGCAGCCAAGTGGACACATGGTTAATCAAGCTCAAATCCCAAAAGGCGGTTCCTTAGGGAACTCACCGCTTGACAGACAGGCGACTTGAGCAGAAAAAAGCTATCAGAGCAAGGACTACTGGGAAGGAGTGGCTATATACTCACAGTGGGGAGTAACTGTGCATAGAAGAAATGTAGGCAAAAAATTCAGCTGGCAGAGATGCTAACCTTCAGAAAAATGTCATATTTTGGCCAAGCCTACGTGTGTAATGTGGGATAACATTTTGTATATACGGATATTGTCAAATATGTGAAGGAACTCACAATGATGTGAAATTCCACAAATATAAGAATGTTTTGAAAATACTTTGACAATTACTCATGTAAAGGAGGCCTGCAGAAATAATATATAAATATTGATGTCAATATATGTGTCCTAGCGCCCGGCATGGTGGTGCATGCCTTTAATCCCAGCACTCGGGAGGCTGAGGCAGGAGAGTTGTTGTGAGTTTGAGACCAACCTGAGCTACAAAGTGAGTTCAAGGCCAGCCTGAACTGCGTAGTGAGACCCTGTCCCAAAAAATAGGACCAGGAATTTAGCTCAGTGACTTAAGCACCTGGCTGTCAGGTGTGAGATTGTGAGTTTGATCCCTAGTACCAAAAAAAAAAAAAAAAAAAAAGTAAAAAAAAAAGCATATATATATATATCCTAGCATAAATTTGTTGAAGGTCAAGTGTCAGTGGGATGTAGGAATGATAGCGTGGTCCTCCAAAAACGCAACAAAGTACTCCATGACAAAGAGCCAAGGTTTGGTAAGGCATCTATCCCATGACAACCACTATGAGAGAATTTCCTTACATCTATGTTTGCCTACACGAGGAGTTAAGGCAGTCCAATCTTAGCTACAAACAGGAAGAGTAAGAAGTCACAAAAAGACAAACCAAAAGAGTCTCCAGTGTGAGTACCTATGTATTACTTGGGACTGACCTGCAGGAGGAATAGAGGAGGATAAAAATCTTAAAATGGGGGTGAGATTGAAGCTCAGATTCACAATGGATTAGACTTATTCCTACATGAAAATGAGCTTTTTGTTAATACCTAACAGTGACAAAAAAAAACTATGGAATCTGTCTGGGAGAAAGCAGGTCAGACAGAAGTGTGAAGGGGATTAGAGGGAAGAAAATTATTTCTTGATTAAATCCTATTGAATCCAATGTATTCAATAAACCATTATATATTTATTATGATTACTGACATCCGAACTCTTTTCTAAATTGTTATTTTGTGTTTTTTATGTATGTTTCTTTTTTCTTTTTGGTTATGCTGGGATCATACCCAGGCCTCATGCAGAGCAGGCAAGTGCTATACCAGTGACTCACACCTACTGCTCACTTTTTTCTCTCATTTTTATCTGCATGTTATTATTGATTAAATTCCAATATTTCTCCTTTTTCATTTCAGGACTTAAAGCTACAAATTACTATATTAATGTATAAATAAAATTTTCTAAAGTCTAAATTTTAAGTTCTTAGATATACAGTATTTCTCTTCCTCTTACATATGACACAAATGTGCTTTTATTACCATTTAATACTATCCACACCCTGTTACTTTAGTTTGTTTCTGTGGTGCTAGGGATTGAACTGAAGATCTTACACATGCTAGCAAGTGCTACGCACTGGACTACATCCTCAGCAATTAGACAAGAGAAATAAAAGGAATAAGGATAGGAAAGAAGTTAAATTATCATTATCTGCAGATGACATGATACTCTACATAGAAGACTCCAAAAACTCCACCAAAAGACTACTAGAGTTAATAAGCAAATTCAGCAGTGCAGCTGGATACAAAGTCAGCACTCAAAAATCCATAGCAAGCCGCGTGTGGTGGCACACGCCTTTAATCCCAGCACTAGGGAGGCTGAGGTAGGAGCAGTGTTGTGAGTTCGAGGCCGGCTTGGGCTACAACGTGAGCGCAAGGCCGGCCTGAGCTACACAGTGTGACCCTGCCTCAAAAAACCAGGGCTGGGAGTTTGGCTCAGTGACTTAAGTGCCTGTCTGACAGGTGCGAGGTTGTGAGTTCAATCCCTGGTGCCAAAAAAAAGAAAAAATCCATAGCATTCTTGTACACAAACAGCAAACTCACTGAGAAAGAAATTATGGAAATAACATCTTTCACAATTGCATCCCCAAAAATGAAATACTTAGGAATCAATCTAACAAAGGATGTAAACGATCTATATATTGAAAACTATAATACTCTGAAAAAGGAGATTGAAGAGAATATCAGAAAATGGAAAGATACTCCTTGCTCTTGGTTAGGAAGAACTAACACTGTGAAAATGGCCATACTCCCAAAACTGTTATATAGATTTAATGCAATTCTGATCAAAATACCATTAGCATACCTCACAGATCTAGAGAAAACATTCCTAAAATTGTTTGGAAATGAGAGACACCTACAATAACAAAGGCAATCCTGGGCAACAAAGGCAAGGCAGGAGGCATCACAATCCCAGACTTGAAATTACTCTGCAAAGCTACAGTGATAAAATCAGCAATGGTACTGGCAGCAAAACAAATCAAATAAACAAACAACAACAACAACAACAACAACAAAAAAGTCCCCCAAAACGGACGTGAGGATCAGTGAAACAGATTAGAAGATGCACCCTCAGCCATCTTGTCTTTGACAAAGGGCCAAACATGTTCACTGGAAGAAGATAGCCTCTTTAATAAATGGTGCTGGAAAAATTGGCTTTCCACATGCCAAAGACTAAAACTAGACCCAAGTCTATCACTATGCACTAAACTAAAGTCGAAATGGATCAAAGATCTAAATATTAAAACAGAAATATTAAATCTTTTGGAAGACAAGGTATGTAGAAATCTTGAAGATGCAGGGGTAGGCAAAGAGTTCATGAACAAAATGCAAACTGCATGGGAAGTACTTAAAAGAAAACTAGAATCTCATCTTATTAAAAAGCTTTTGCACATCAGAAGAAATCACCAACAGAGTGAAAAGAAAACCCACAGAATGGGAAAAAATTTTAATCAGCTATCTTTTAGACAAAGGGATTATATTTAGAACATATAAAGAATTTTAAAAAAATCAGGTCCCCCAAATTCAAAGACCTAACCCAAAAATGGGCATCTGAGATGAACACGCACTTCTCAAATGAAGAAATACAAATGGCAAATAAATATATTAAGAATGTTCAACATCACTGTTCATTCAAGAAATGCAAATTGAAACAACACTGAGATTCCATCTCACTCCAGAAAGAATGACTGTCATCAAAAAATCAAACAATAGCAAATGTTGGAGGGGCTGTGGGGAAAAAGTGGAAAAACCCTTTTCCACTGTTGGTGGCAGTGTAGATTGGTACAACCACTGTGGAAATCAGTATGGAGATTCCTCAAAAAACTAGGGTTGGAGGTCCCATTCAATTCAGCTTTTCCCTTTCTTAGTATTTGCCCAGAAGAACGGAAAGCATCATGCCACAGTGATACATGTACACCTATGCTTATAGCAGCACAATTTGTAATAGCTAAATCTTGAAAACAACCCAAAATGCCCATCAACCATGGCATGAGTAAAAAAAGATGTGGTATTTTTATACAATAGATTATTACTCAGATATAAAGATGGATAAACTTGAAGCTTTTATAGGTAAATGGATGCAACTTGAGACCAAACTCATAAGTGAAATAAATCAGACTCACATGTGTGAATATTGTATTGTCTCCCTAGTGTGAAAAATTGAAACAGTAAATTAGACCCAAAATGTACAATGGATATTGTGAAAGTGAAAGTGAAACGAACTGCTCAAAGGGAAAGAACAACGAGAATAGGGGACAGGAGAAAAGAAAGAAGGGACAAGATATATGTATGTGTGTATATATATATACATATATATATATATATATACATATGTATATATATATACCTGATAGATAACTATACTACTAATCTCTGTTAGTTCATCAAAAAGAACAGTTTGTGCTTTCATTTTTCGATTGCTTGATAATTTTTTCATGCCTATATCTTGTAATCTGAACAACTACTTTGAAAACAACAACACACAATATATTAACTAGTGTTAATCTCCTATTAGTTTGTTTTGAAATTCTGCATCATTGTTTTTATTCTTTTTTTGTTTTTAAAATAATAAATATATATTATATATATTCATTTCTTCTATTTGTTTCCTGTGGATCTACTTTTATTTATTTAATTAATTAATTTATTTTTTATTTTAAATAGAAACCCCCCCTAGAAAAACCATGATGCAAATAAACCAAAAAAACACAACATCAACAACAACAAAAGCAAAATGACAACAAGAACAGCAAAAAACAACAATAACTCTATAGGTTTTCAAAACAAGATCATAGGAATTTAGCAGTGGTTGTTACAATGCTTATTGTTATTTTCAGAATAGTTGCTCAGGTTACCAGATACAGGAATAAAACAAAACAGAAAAATGGAACACAACATTGGATTTCAAAAATAAGACAGAAAGAAGTCTCCTACAGTTGCTATAATGCATATTATTGTCCTCCAAATAGATGCTCAGACTACCAGCTTTAGGCCTGCAGAGTCAATCAAACAATACAAGCATTCAGTTTTGTTTTGCTTTATTTTTTTAACTTCAGTTGCTATCATCTCAGCCTGAGTTCCTCAAAATCAGCCAGTTGCTTACTGGGAGGGAGTAAGGGGTTGGGTTGGTGTTGCTCTTCTTGTCTCCTAGCCTGTGCACTGCCTGGCTCACGGAAAGGCATGGCTTGCCTTCTTGATTCTCTTCCTATTCCCTATGGCTGCCCCTGGTTCTCCTGTGGATCTACTTCTAAATGTGATCTGGAGCCTTACAATGTATCCTGTATATAACTGCTTTTAGTATGCTATTTCTTTGTCTGGAAATATTTTTCTATTGCCCTTCATGTCACTAGTTATTTCTTTG
The DNA here is from genome assembly GCA_004363535.1 of Dasyprocta punctata. Classification (NCBI taxonomy): domain Eukaryota; kingdom Metazoa; phylum Chordata; class Mammalia; order Rodentia; family Dasyproctidae; genus Dasyprocta; species Dasyprocta punctata. Next base: position 12,338 of record RJWM01043185.1, read on the forward strand.
CCTATATATTATCTAGATTTTTTTCCCACCTCCTAAGTTTTAAAATTTTCTACTTTTAGGTATAAAGATGTTATTTTAGTCTCCATGTAGAATATATCATTGAAAGATAATCATTCCAGGGTTACTATTCTGAGTTTGAGCAGAAATGTGCACTCCAGGATGCATGAAAAGAGACCACTTCTTATAATGTATCAATTATGTTATGAATCTTAACCTAATAAAGTCCTCTACTCTTTATTCTTATGGTACATTATAAGAATAATGTACTTATAATGCTAATAACTTTAGCTATTCTTTCTCTTTAATGGTCTGAGTTCATAGTTCTCTAAGGAGATGAGGTCTTTGGTGATTGTTTAAAAAGAACAGCAAGAAAGCAATTGTATTTTCAAAATAATATATGCAAAGATGTTTGAAATCAGGTTTCATAATTCAGTACATTAAGGATGCTTGGGTAATGAGTACACTTTAAATACTTCAAATGCAAATAAAAGACAGCTAAATAGGCACTCTCCCAAACTTCTCCCAAACAAATGACTGTAGGACCCTTTCAAAAACCTTTTGTATAAAGGAAGAAATGCTGAGAGATTAGAAACAGAGATATTTAAAGGAAAATTTCTAATCCCATAGTTAGCATGAAGAATAAAATGATAAATTTCAAGTTTAAATTAACTTTTTTCCACATTTGGGTGCTTTAAGTGGCATAGCTTATGATTAATTCATTTTAATGTATTTTAATTATTTTATCTAACCCGATTAATTATGGAAGTGTTTTACTTTCCCCTGAGGAATATGCATGCATTTATTAAAAGGAAACCAAAATTAATGCTAAATAAACTTTCTAATTACTGTAACATCTGTACCATCTCAAAAATAATATTCTACAGTTATGAGTAATAAAAGACATAAATTTCCTCTTAATTCTTGAATATCATCAGAAACTACCTCAATATTTGCATTTGACATTATTGACCAGTTATTCCTTTAAATAAAGATCTCTTTTTAAATTCTGTTTCTAAAACTTTCTTACCTTTGGCCTTTATGGACTTTTTTATTTTCTTTAACTCTCACTTCTCAGTTTTGTCTCTTTCATTATTATCATTCAAAGTATTAACCTGTTCTCAGAATTTCAAATATTGTTTCTTTCTGATAATCAAAATCTACATCTACAAACTGGTAGCATTCTAAAATGTCCATTGCACATTTCTAATTTCCTAAAGAGTCATATATGGTTATTTGGTAAGTATATCTGTGTTAATGTCTTTAAAGTTTATTCCAAAGAGATATTTATGGAAGACTTAACTATGTCTGGTGCACTGTCCTGCCTGAATATACAAATAATGAGGCATAGGAGCTCAGAATTAATGGGAGAGAGATCCATAAACAAATGGTTACAGATACAGTGTGATGAGAACTTAGAGCAGAGAAATGTGTGCAGTGTGCTCTCAGTGTCCAGAGATGACAAACATGTTAAGGTCACCCCACAGTACTTCATCATTCTACTCATTATCGTGCAAAACACTACAGTCACCTTTAACACAATCTTCCTGTATCCCATGTTATAAAATTAGTTACCAAGTCTTTTTTTTAAATTTTATTTGAGC
>RJWM01043186.1:0-13869 GCA_004363535.1 Dasyprocta punctata
CTATTTCTTAGATGCTAGAATCATTAAGTCTGTCCGTCTTTGCCTAGGAGCTCTGTGTACTTCTGTACCTGCCTTCAAGGATCCTCTGTGCATTTTACAGCTCTGTCTCACTTCCCAACTTCCTGCCTGTTAGGAGCTTCCCATCCATCAAGGACTGAGACCGTGGTGCTTCTCATCTCTGTCCCCAGCGTGCACATCACAAGCATGTTAAAGGTGCACCCATCACGTACTTTCTTAGAGCCCCAGCAGTACATCCTGTCTTTTCAAAGCTTCCTGTGAACATAATACCCCCAGCTCTCCCTTTCTGCATTTGGCTAGCTTCTTGTTTTCCTTAACTGTTATCACCTCCAACAACTTCAGACAACTGCTGGTGATTGTTTTCTTCAATGAACAGCTCTGGGTAAAGAGCTACACAGAGAGAGCTCTGGCCTAGGGGAAATGCTTTCTGAATGGGGCATCTGGGGATACCTCCAAGCATCAAGTAAGGACAAGTCTTTAAGAATGGGGATTTGGAAGAGCTCTATTCTTGATCTTAACCTCAAATGACTTCTAAGCTTCTGAGTCTCACCATGATTGTGAGCTGTTCTTTTTCTTGGTGATCATGGGCTAAAAAATGACAATGGTTTAGGATGACTAAAAATGGCACAAAAATGCCCCCTTCTTATAGAGATGATGGCAGTTTTCTTTAGTAAAAGCTGTCTGTGTTGTTACAAGTCTCTGGTTAATCTCCTGTGCTATGAAAAAGTTGATCTTGATGATTACATCAGTATCCTCATTGCTATTATTGGGAAGAAGAGTTTTGAAGAATATCAATAGCCCGTATTCCCACAGATGTATGCTTTTCTCTATCTTCTCTCCTCTCTCTTCCTTCTTTCCTTTCCCCAAGTTCCAATCTAATTTAGCTCATCCAAGAGAACAGTAGGTCATTTTTTGCTCTCTGCTGTGTAGTGAGTGAGATGTCATTTGGCAAGGACACCCTGGAAGGGTTGACTTCAACTGAAAGCTTTGCCCAGTGTCCCTCCTCTGAGAAAAAGTTAGGTGTTAACTCTGGATGTCGAGAAACTTTTACATCACACGTTCTATTTTATTTTATGTTTCCTAGTTTTATTTCAAAAATATTTGAGAATTACTTACTAGTTATAATTATATGTGAAGATTCCATTATATATTGTGTTATATGTGCTCCATTATATATGTATCCTGTTGTATGCATTAAACACATTCATATATAAAATTTCTCTTAAAACATATTTAAATTTTAGATAGAAATGTGAAAGTATCAGCTTCTTTTCTTAATTAATCTTCAAGTCAGTTTTAAAAGGAAAGATAATCTGGAAATGAAACATACTTTAATCCAAATAAGTATTTCACTTTTAAAGCCCTCATTTTCCTTTTAAAAAGTAACTTTTCATGGAGAAAGTTTTCTAGTTCAAGGTAGCAATCAGTTATAATTTATATATATAAATATATTAATATTACTGCGTATATTAGTGAAGTTAATATGCATAAACGTACTATATTAATAGTATAGTGACGTTGACATTCACAGCTGTGTGCATGTACAGTCTTGTGCAGTCATCATCGCTATCCATCTCCAAAACTATTTACCTTCTGAAACTGAAATTCTGTATTTATTAAACAATAACCTTGTTCACTCTTCCCTGACAAACCGCGAATCCCGCCACACTGGAAGCCCCCTATGAGGAGGATCCGACGGCGGTTGTCTCTTTCATGCCTGGCTTACTCACTTAGCGTGATGTCCTCCGGTGTCGGCCCCGCTGGGCTGGGTCTGAATTTCATTCCGTAATTGTTTATTTATGTGTGTCATCCCACTAAGCAGTGAGTTCCTCGAGGGCAAGGATCAAATTTTAATTTCCCTGTGTTTCCAGTGCAAATAAAAGATTGATCAGTGAATAACTTCATGCTTGTACGTTTGGTTTGATTTTTGGTGATCATTTTTTGTCAGCATCCACAGTTTTTAAACAAATTTGTGTTTCCCAAATTACAGAAAAATAAATTGTTTCTTAATTCACCATCTTAAAACACTTCCATCAGCAGACTTCAGACACCAATTATTAGCTGCTTAAGTTTTTATAATTTTAGGCAAAAGAGCTATTGCCCGTGAGAGTAGAGTTACGTTCCTGGATCGATGGGATCTCAAGCAGCACAGAACCATCAAGCTCACATCCATGCAGCAAATCAGTAGATGTCAACAGCTCTTTTGTACCTTAGAGAGATCTGCCTATTATTTTTTTGCAGATACCTAATTCAGTTTAGTAAACAATATTTCAAAACAAACATCAATTGTACTGGAAATAATTTATTAAGTCTTTCTTAAATTTGTCATAAATTCCTGACAGCTAAGATGTTGTTTTTCTTATTTAGAAAGTGTGATTTGTCTCACCAAGTTATTTTCTATAAATATTGATTTTTATGAGTTCCTTCACTTTTGTTCTCTGCAAGAGGCAGCAGACAATTCCAGATGATTCGTCCCAGACACATTTTTCTATTTCAACAAATCTGGTTGTGCCCCTTGACAAAGTTGAAAGTAACGGATCATTTCTCAGATGTGTGCTGGGCAGACACAAAAAGTCAATTTAATATCTCCTCAGTGAGTGAGCAGTACTGTTGGTATTCCTTGTGGCTTAATTTAATTTTTTCATAATAGCTTCTAAATTCTGTTTTGTACAGTTATTAAGAAACAATCTCTCTCTGTTTTTTTTTTTTTCAGATCTCATCAACTTGATTCCACACAGTCAAAAAGGGCTGTGACTGTTGTTTCAGAAAACTTCTTCTTTTTGGTCCTCATTGCACATTCCTTTAGTGACTCCGTCTCTGCGCAGAAATGTTACCCGTCCACTTCTTTCTAGCTCATCCCGAAAGCATGTCATCCTGCATACTCTTCATTTCCATATTTCCATGCTCCCAACCATTTGTTTTCTAGCTGATATTGCTAACAGCTATGTGGTTCTGGTTAACTTCCCTGAGCTTTTTGAAACTCCAAACCAAACAGATGTTCTCTCATGAGAATTTTAAGAGAAAGAATGAGACACAGGATTTAAGAAAATGTGCTCAATACAGTGAGCTAGCATCTCCTAATCCTGATAGCGTTTGAAACAGTGAAAGCAGACTTATCATTTCCCATCTTATTTAATGCATAATGTTTTATATCTGCCTCTTCACAAAGACAAATTGCCCAAGCCTGTCTGAATGTAATCTTCTGCAGTTCTATGCTCTATGCTATAGAGAGTATTGATTTCTTTAACAATTACTTGGTAAATCTTAATTATTTAGTAACAATTATGAAGGAATTCAGGAGGAAGCCATCAGCATTCAGTTTTCTAGTCATCGAACATTAGTTCTTGCAGTGGATGAGTGCATTATAGACTTTATAGATTTATCTTGTTACAGTAATGGGCTTTTAGTTATAGTCACATTATGAGACATTTTTCTGTTTGTTTGTGAGGTGCTTCTATTTGTTTCCAGGAGAGTTCAGGCAAGCATTCTATTTCTCAAAAATGCTTGTCTAACTGTGCCTAAAAGAACAGTCACCTAGACACAAAGATAAAGGCTGCTTCTGCAGCCAGTGACATGCTCTGTGCTTTAACCAGCAAACATGGATTTCTTTTCCCTCAGATAGTCATTTCTTTTCATCAAAATATCACAAAACAACCTAGCTCAGAATTTTCATATTCTGAAGGGACTCATTCTTTGGCAATTTCCTCATAGATGTGTGATGATGTTCTAACTCCACACCCGCCTACATTGACACAGAGCTTCCTAGTTTTAAAGATACTTCGGTATATTTTAATCACTCAAACTAGTTTTGCCAATTTGAATTGACAGCTTGATGGCTGTGATGAATTCCTATTAGCAGGTGGTTGCTGCTGAAGAAGATACATACTTAGTGTACTCATGAATTCTAGTTTCTTGTGAGCACTCTAGGTTCAGGGTATTCCCAGTATTTTTCAAGCATGAGTTTATTGGAAACAAAAGCCCAGTGGGCATGTAGGTCAATCTTTGTGCGCTAGGCTCTCTCAACCTTATTCACTCATGATGTCCTCTTTATTTTATTTATTGTTAAAAATTGTGGTAAGGACACTTAGGTGAGCCTCACTCTCTGAACACACTGGGAAGCACACAATGCAGCATCGTTCACCACGGCCCATGGTCACATAGCCTGTTGTCTAGAAGTGCTCATTTTATGTAACTGGTCTTGTAGCTGTTCCCTTTTCCCCAGCCATGGGTAGCTACTATTCTGCTCTGTCTTCGTGAGTTTGACCACTTTAGATTCCTCATATCAGTAAAATTAGAAAATTTCTGTCTCTCTCTAATTTTTTCACTTAGCCTACTCTCTTTCATAAGGCACCAGCAATCAGGAATCAAAATCTCAAACATGTATCTGCACTCACATAGTCATTACGGTAACATTCATAAGCTAAGATTTGGTACACAGCTAAATAATCATCTGTAGGTTCCCTATGGAATATACATATAGTGGACTATCAATTAGCCATAAAGGAAGAAAAAAATTCAGATCTCCCAATGTTCATGGATGTATTATAGTTACAAACACAGAGTTTCATCCTCAAAAATATTTTAAGACAATTTGCAAGAATACTTGTAGTATAACATATGTCAGAAAAGACTATCCAAGTAGATTCATGGATGTTGAAGAAATCTTGAATATTTCTTTTGATCTAAAAATATTACATTGCATGTAGATACCACATTTTTACCTATGCATCTTTCAATAAGTATTTAGGAGACAGTTTAGAAGAATACATATGGTACCATGTACATATCAACTTTGATAGGTGTGTTGATTTTAGACTGAGAGGAGGTATTAGAAAGGACAAAACTTCTAAGAAGTAGGAGATGGTATAAGAAAAATAAAAATAAGAAAAGCAATAAAATACTTTCTATGTACATGGAATTGATAACCAGTTTCTCAATGATGTCATTTCCTATGATATAAAAAATATCGACACACTAAGAATGCAATAATTTCTTACTTTAATTATTTATAATTGGACTTACTACTACCTCTCACCCTAGTGAGGCTAAATTTCTAATTATCATGTGATTCTTTTAGTACTCATATTATTATTATATATTTTAATGATCTCTTATTCAACATAAAGATTTTATGAGAGTTAAAAAATGAATGTTTATCTTTTACACAATTAATACAAGGTCAAGGTAAAAAATGAAAAAGTGACAATATGAATGAGAAATAATTTTTTATTTACTACCATTCCCTCCTCAATTGCAAACCCAAGTTAGTTGTTTCTTGATACCTCATTTTCCATTCTACCTACTTCTGGAGATATTCTATGATAAGAAGAAGACATTTATTTCTCTTTCTTTCATTTTTTTTCATTTGTCAATATTGCTTTGAGAGCTTTCATTTGTCAATATGCTTTATAGGTTGTGCAATATTCCATAGGGTGAAATTCTTCCCATTTTTTTAGTCCTTCCCTTATTGGAATATATTTAAATAGTTTCTAATCTTTTGGAATTACAAACAATGCTACAATTAATATTCTTTTGCACTCATCCTTTCCCGCACTCTGAAACAGTAGCTGCTCCCCATAGGGCAGCAGCAATTTATGCATCTGGTGTCGAGGTGCCTGCTTTCATGTACATCTGCTGTCTGGTCTGATCCTTGCGAGGCTAATGGGAAAAATTGTATTTTCAGGAAAGTGCCAATTTCTATTCTCTTTTGATGAATGGTTGGTGTTCTCCTCTTTCTTTCTTTCTTTTTTTTTTTTAACCAAATCACATTTGTCCATTAGTTGGTAATTGCTGAGGCAAACCTAGAGGGAGGGAGCAGAAAGATTAGGAAGAAATGAGAAATCTTGAATTTATACACTTTCTCTGACACCATTTGCATCTGTTTTGGATCTAAATTTCTTGACTTGCAAAATACAAGCACATCAGTAAAGAGTGTCAGAACCAGGCCGTTCATTTTGGAAGAGACTTCAGGAGGCCTTGGAGACCATTTTTGTGCTGCTACCTAGAACCACATGTATCTCATGGGGATCTTCGCATGGAGCCAGGTGTGACAGGTGAGCCAGAGGGTAGGTGGAGGTTCAGTGGTGATCGAGAAAGGGCTCCAAACTGCTCCTGTGCCAACAGCAGCCACGACCTTCGGGTGCCTCTCGGAGTCCTCTTGAGCACTCGCTCTAAGTGAAGCACGGTGCTGCAAGTTGCAGTAACTGTGAGTAAGTGCACACATCTGTAGAAATCACACCTGAGTGTAGACAGCCAAGGAAGCTTATGTGCATGTGTGGGCACAAGTGAAGAATGCACACCTCAGGACTTCAGTGTAGACAGCAACACACTAGCAAGAATAACAAAGAGACATAGAAGACCCCGGAGGTGGTCACAGGTAGACCTAGCAGACTAATGAGGTGATAAGGGACTGAGTCCAATCTGTGTGGGGCAGCTGGAAGTGTCCCATCAACCACAGCAAAGGAGGAAATGGAGGAAGCCAGAGATGCCCATGTCACGAATACTCTCACGTTAGAATGGGGATTTTAGTGATTAAAATTCACCAAGTACCCAGCATGAGAGGTGGGAAGTTTTATAGCGAGATGGATATAAAGCAATTCCAACTTGAGGGCTGGTAAATAAAAATTTAAAAGGTTGTTGTTTTAGAGAAGAGACTCTGAACAAGAGTTGTTTTAAACAAGAAATAGAAGAAAATCAAAATGAAATGCAAAGGCAACTAGGAAGTGGGACATTCCCTGAGGAAGGTCCTGTGGCCTGCTTTCCTGAAACCAAACGGGTGGGTGTTTTGTGTCCTTGACCCCCCGACCCCAACCCAGAAATGAACAGACACAGCCGTTGCAACAGTACATGAGCCATGAAGTGTGCTTGGGAGCCTCCGGAAACACGGGGTAAGGGAACGGCTGGGGAGCCCAGGGCTTGCTCTGATGGCCAGTTCTCAGGAAATGTCATCGTGGTATTTGTCGTTTTTGTTATTTTAATAAACTGGTCTCTTTAAAAACCAGAGCAGGCTTCCTGACCCGGGAGTGTGACCTGCTTTGGCCTTGACGAGAGGGTGATGCGCACCTCCTGCCCAAAAGTGCCGCTCTCCTGGAAATCCAGCCCCTCGAGGGCTGTCCATCCTCAGCCATGCAGAAAGCAAGGGCCAGTGGCATTCACTCTGCACTCCTCAAACAGTTGCCACGTTCACACACTGCCCGGGCTGCACCAGGGATGTGACTTTTCCTCCATGTTTTCGCCTCATGAAGGTGACTCCTCCCCTGAGAGCTGCTTCCGACCGGCTCTTTGACCTTCCTGGAGAAAACAGCCAGCTGAGTGGCAGAGGACACACAAGGCGCTTTGGACTTGGGAGCACACACGCACTGGGGCTGGGGGGTGGGTGCTGCTGGAAGAGACGGGAGAGCATTAACCGGGTTGCTGGTCAGCCGGCCCTGTTCTGAAACTTATCAAGGAGTGGGGGGAGCAAAAGGCAATTCTGTTTTCCTAAAAATCCACAGTACAGAGTTATTATAGCTCCAGATTGTATCTTTGTCTCTCTGCAGCTGGAATCTTAATTGGCTGTGCTATTTCTGTAGCAGCCGCTGGAAACTCTGCCCTTCCTCAAGCTGCTCTGCCTCCTCCACGTCCACCCCACATCAGATGCATTTAGGTTTTGTCATTGGCACAAAATTGTTGATGGTGTGCGTTTCATTGATGATGAAGTCTGCCTGCAGGGGCCACTCAGGAGACCTGGGGAAAATGAGTGGCTGGAGGGAGGAGGCTTCAAATAGGAGTTGAACAAAACTGCTCTGGAAGCCTGAGGGAGTCTTTAAAGCGGTGGTTGAAGGCAGGGCTTGCCTAATAGGATGCGGGTCTCGCAGGAGCTCATTACTAGGAGACAGTGGGAAGGTCGGTGGCAGGCGACTGGGCTTCTGTGAAGGCAGGTGAGCCGCCTCGGCACCGCCTGAGACAGGAGGACGGATGCGAAGCCCGGGTGACTTTAATTGCCTCCTTCATGACTTTGCCTGAGCCTGGGTGCAGAGCTCATTTCCTGAACTCAAATTGGCTGCGTCTTAGCGCTGCCTGCCAGGAGCGAGAGGCCAGGGAGACAGGGCCGTCGCTCTGGGTGCAGTAGCTCTCAGTTCTGCTGTGCACTGCTTTTCTGGCGTGGCTGAAGGTTCCCCAGGTGGGCAGATGGGGGCCCATGTACTGGGCTTGTTATGCGGCTTTTGGGGGCTCAGTTTCCGATTGGGTGAGAGCCCCTCTAATCTGGTTGTACTAGGTGAGGTTTCTCTGCACGATGCTCCAGCTCCTACCTTCTCCCCTCTCTTGAGTCCCTAGGGTTTGCCTCCATGAGCACGTGGGTCCAGGGTGCTGTTGTGCTGGTTTGGAGCTGAGCTCTCGCTGCAGAGGGATTGGACCAGTGAGCTTCCGGCTCCAAGGGAGAGAATCCAGTGTTCCTGGTACTGGACGACAGGCGACAGGTAGACAAAACCCAGTGAGAAGATGCTTTTGAGAACCCACCATGTTGCAGGTGCAAAGAAAAATTAGAATTATAATGTTTCAGTTCAAACCAACCTTGACTGTCAAGAACTTAGTCAAAACTGGTGTTTTAGTTCAAATCTCCCTTACAGCTTTTTCAGATGTTTACCAATACCTTCTCATATGTTGAGGTTTGAATTAATTTCATGTCTTTACTAGTTGATTGCTTACTTTTATTGACTATACTTCTTTTTCTCTCTTTTTTTCTTCTGGTCTCTGTGAAGTGAGTCTTTCTTACTATATTTTAAGATAGGTTTTTTCCTGTTTTTAAAAAGCTGTCTCTATTCTTTGATCTATAATTGAATAAAAAATCTAGGTCTTATTATTAAAACAAATTATGCAAGATAACTTTGATGATGTTTTCAGGGAACATTTCCTCATTTGTGAAGAGGAATTCAGCAAATTTATATAATAGCATATAAAATAAAGAATAGGATTTAAGATATCTGGAAAATAGGGGGAAAGAGGATAGTTCAGGACCTTGTTGTGGGAATTAGGTGTGATAATTTCAGTAAAGTCCTTAGGAATTTGTCTGAACTATAATAAATAGCCAAGAATTGTTATTACCTATTTGGACTTTTTTTTTTTAAACAGGGTTTCTCTATGCAGTTCAGGCTGGCCTTGAACTCACTTTGTATCCCAGGCTGGCCTCAAACTCACAGCAATCCTGCTTCAGCCTCCTAAGTTCTGGGATCACAGGTGTGTGCCATCATGCCTGGCCTATTTGGATTGTTAACACATTGCTTAATCTGTGTTATTTGGAAAGTGAATTCATGACTGCATGACAGTTTTTGGGCATATGGAAGAAGAGTTGGCCAGAATACTATAAAGATAAGTGGCGGCTCTTTTCCTGTATAAAGCAAGGAGCAAGCTGGTGTGGCATGGTGGCTAAGCGCAAGGACTCCAGAGGCGAGCCCCTGGCTACCTGGCTCCGTGTGTCATAGTTCAGATCAAGAACATCCCCGAAGGCCTCGTGTGCTCATTGAGGGGTTTGGGGGGATGACTGGACCATGGGGCTCCATGGCTGACTGCTGTTAGGAGCAGGGCCCGGTGGGAAGAGGGGGCGTGGCCTGGAAGGGTGCATCTCCCTCCCTGCCCCTCCCTTCTCTCCGCTTCCTGTCCGCCGTGACGTGAGCAGCTCTCCTCTACCAGACCCTTCCACCATGCTGTGTGCACCTGTTGAACACAGACTGAAACTTCCAAACTAGGAGACAAAATAAGCCTCTCCTTCCTTAAGTTGGTTTGTGACTCAGTAAAGAAAAAGCGACTAAGACACTGTGCCATACTAGGTTTTATTTGACTTCTCCATGCCTTGGTGTTAGCAATTATAAAATGGGGATGATAAGCATAATACTTGTGAATGTTAAAGAAGCTGTTAGAAAAATACTTTAAACAGTATCCTGCATCTATTAAACATCCAATAAGCTGTTGCTGAAATTTGGGCAGGAAGGGACACTGAATATTTTCTAAATTAGCAAGATCTTGGATTCTAAGGTAAAATGGTAGACCAATGAGTTCCCTTCTGACTTTATTAGGAACAATCCTTAAGAACCACTGGTTGATGTGAAACAGTGTTTCGGTCACTCAGAAATCAGAGTTCCGTCTGGGCTGCATCCACAGGAAGTAACGACCTGCCTGGATTCAGAGAGCGGCGATCCCTCCACCCACCCACTTCTCACAGAAGATCACGGAACTGCCTGGAGGTGCTGTCCTCCCAGTTGTCTGCCAGGTGACGGCCTCTGTCATGTGAGGCCACGCATATGCTGCACTGTGAGGTGAAGTCACAGTGTCCTGGTGAGAGAGGAAGCGAGGGAAGCCATCCTTCCTACCATGGCAGTGCGGGCAGATGCTCCTGGAAGGAACGTGGTGGGAGGCACCACCAGCCTAGGTCTCCCACAGGGTTGGGGACCTGAAAATCCAGGAGGAGCGGCAGAGGGTCACAAGTCCACCTGGCTGCTTGAACGGGGCCCAGGGTGTGGAACAGTTGGGGGAAACTCAGATTTCAGTATTGGCGGCCTGAGGGCTCGTGGACAGGGATTAGGCTGCAGAGGACACAGCGTGGATAACATGGCATTAGTCAAAGCTCTCCTGGCAGTGGGTTTGAAAGCAGTGTGACTTGGGGCAGCGGGTCCACCGTGAAGCTTATTTCAGTAATGAGTGACCTTCAGTGGGGTTCGTCACAGACCCCGGTGGCCGCTGGGGATGGACATGTAAACACTCAGGGGTGCGGTGGGCAGGACGGGGTGACAGATCACCCTGTGTACTCACAGCACTCCACACTGCACCTCCAACACTGTCGCGGGGCCTTTTCCTCTGCACACTCCCAGTAGCTCTCCTGTGGGCCCAGCTGGGCATTCTCTAACTCCATTCCCTTCCGACACAACTGCCTACCTGGAGGTTGTGTCAACTGCGAGGTTGAAACTGTCCCAAGGCCGCCTCCCCACTTCAGAGTCCAGCCACGAGACCTAAGTTGTCACTAGCTTTTCTAACTGATAAGCTATCAATTGGGGGTTCACAGGGCAGCCTTCTTGGGTTAGATTATTTGCCTGAGGGGTTCACAGAGCTCAGAAATGTTTTATAGTCCTCTGTTAATATTCACAGGGGATTTGTTTCAGGACCTCCTGTGGATTTCAAAATCTGCAAAAGCTCAAATTCCTCATAAAAAGTGGTGTAGCATTTTTCATATGACCTATACTCCCCTCCCGCAAGCTTTAAAGCACTTCTAGATTTCTTGTAATACCTAACAACGCGAATGCTATGTAAATAATTGGTGTACTGAATTGTTTAGGAAATAATAGCAAAACAGTAAAGTCTGCTTATTTTCAGTAGAGATGTAATTCTTTTCACATATTCAATGGGCAGCTGATTGACTCAAGGACGCGGAAACTGTGGGCCCAGAACGCTGACCTTACTGACTTCTGCTCCTCGGTTATAGAGGAGGTTGAGAGGCTACAGGTGATCAACAGTCAGATGGAGATGCTGGGAGCTTTACCACCTCTTTCCAGACGCCAAAGAGTCGTCTACCCGGGAGCCCTCTGAATCCCCTTGTTAGTGGGGACCTGGTCATTAGAGAGGGGCTGGATGTCCCGCTTTGGTCCTTGGCCGGCTCCTTCCCTGAGTCGACCCCAGCCACTCCAGACCCAGTCTACTTGTCTCATTCCTGTGCAAAAGGCACACTTCCTGCTGCAGAGGGCCCAGGCCCAGGGTTTTAGAAGCTGTGTGACAGGAAGCAGGGTGAAGACCAAATATCTATCTCACAATGTCACGCTTGGACTATTTCTCTCTTCCCAGACCCCTTTATAGACACTGGGTTGGTACTTTTAGGGGAAATGATGGATGCTTCTATGTGTGGAGGGAGTGTTGCTCTTTTAAATGACTGCTAAAATTCTGTCAGAGTTGTTTTTAGTTGTAAATAAGGCCGTCCAGAGGAATTTACAAGGAGCCAGTCAGAAATGCTGAGTCAGTCTGACGCATTCTAGAATATCCTAGAATAGACTTTGCTCATTACAATACCTGGTTCTCCACCTCAGCGCCGCCTTCTCCTTGCCCTCTGCTTGTGAAGAGGCGCTGTCAGGAGTCTGCCCTCCCGCCGAGCAGTGCAGGCGTGCGCCCGCTTCTGCTGAGGACGGACGAGCCTTTCCTGTGTGAGCGGGTCAGCTTCCCCTGGGCTTGCTTTTTCCCCAGTGCATTCTTCACTTATTGGAAGAAAGAAACTTTCCTTCCTTCTCCTATAGTCTTGGTTGTGCTTATGGTTTGTGTAGTCAGCAGAGCACAAAGCCGTCAGGTTTGGTTATACCCCAAGAATGTGCACACGCATGTCCCTTAGGATATATTGAGTCTTAGGCATTGTTTGGGAACCTGCCGTCATGTTCATTAGATGAAAATTGCCCAATGACCAAGGTTTTTTAAATTATACAATGCCTAATTATGGGATGTATCTCTATTATACAAAAGCCACTCTGTAAGTGTCATACTAAACTAACATTTTCGTTGAGCATGAAATCAAGAGTGAGATTAAGATTGGAAATAACCACTAGTGATTTGACTAAAAAATTTAATATGCACAAGGAGAGAATAATTCAGTGTAAGTGTGGGTGATTTTCACACAGTCAGGTGGCCCTGCTTGGTTATATGAGGATTCGTCTGAGGCCAGTGTGGCATTGTTTTGAAATGCAGGGTGGGTGACTGCACAGTGACACGGGACAGTGGAGTCCTCGACTTCTGCCCCTGGGAATCACTGCGGTCTCCTCCACAGACACCAGCACAGACAGTGTGGACAGGATCTCAGCTAAACTCAGAGGCGGCCCGTCAGGACAGGTGCGGGACAGCTCATGCAGACATCCAAAGGAGAAAGAGGAGGGAGAACTGTTGTCTTGATTTGGAATTATAAACTAGTGAATTTGGGGCAGAAATGTAAGTGGCCAGAGACTCGTTTGTCATTTCAAACAGCAGAAGGCTGGCAGTGCCACAGAAGGCTCTAAAACCTGTGATGAATTGCATCCGGAAATGGGCTTCATACTTGCGGGTTTTCCCAAAGCCTTGAATTCCATTTCTCTGTTTTGTCCTCTCTTCCTTTCCTTGGCTTTGCATCCTGGATCATTTTGGGAATCTGATGAGGGAGATGGAATTCTCTAGGGGAAAATACACATATACGCACCCTTTTGACTAGAACTCAGGAGCTCATCTTCAGAACCCCCACCCTCATAAACCCACAGAATAACAGCTCTGGGCCTGCAGCAGGCTGCGAAGCTCGTCCTTGCTTCTTTAAATGCAATTTCTGGGCTTTATTCCAACTTCTCGTGGTTTTCCTGGCCCCCGGCCAGCGGCATTCACACCACTCTGCACATTTGCTTATCAAGAAGGGCAGCACACAAACGTCGCGGTGCGCGGGCAGAGCTACGCTCCGTTGCTTTTCTTTCCACAGGATTTGTCAGGGTCTTCAGGAAGCAACGTCACATCTCTGAGCGTTGCTTGGCTGCCTTGGCTCCGGGTTCTGTGGGAACCTGTCAGCACTTTGGCACTTTTGCCTACAGCTCGCCTCCTCGAGCCATTTGGATGACAGGAGCAAAGCGCCCTGCTTCTTGCCAAGGTCTGGGTTACTTTACTTACTAATGAGGCAGCATTGACACTTTACTGCCACGAGCCAACACGCTGGGAACCTGGTTTAATCCTGAGATCTGCCAGAAAGTCCAGAGAGAAGTCAGTCACTGAACACTCCAAGTTCAATGTTTTCAGTGGAACACACGGGCACACCGGGGAGGGGGAGGTGCGGGAAGGTACGCTTAGTGGGCGCCCACTGCATACTGTCAGGCTCTGCGGTGGGCGACTGCTAGG
>RJWM01043187.1:0-13984 GCA_004363535.1 Dasyprocta punctata
TTCCTGATACTGTTTTTATTTCAATTAACACTTCCCAGTGGTGAAAGCAGCATGTTTAAAAATGTAAAAAAACAACCGGGAACAGGACGAAAGAAAAACAACACTTACAGAGTCACTACTTAAAGATTCAACATTTCTGATGAATTGCTTCTTGACTTTTCTTTCAATCCTTTTTTGTGTTGTTGGTTTGCAAGGCTACCTATAAATAAAAATTATCTTTTTTCTTTTTTTATATTTCTTAGATATGCCCTTTGTGAACTTTTCCTAACTAGAAAAATTAAGAGGTTTCATTTTAAGAATTCCAAGAAGATAACTTGCCTCATAAACCACTGAAAAACATTTCAGAAATGTAAAAGCCAGCATAAAAGCAGAAGGAATGGCAAGTGCAGTGCAAATCTCACCAGGGTGGTTGAGGATACCAAAGTGGAAGGCCTGAAGCTACGGAGTTAGGGCATTGGTGGCAGCATTTGGAGTTCTCTAAGTAGGAAGAAAATCGGTGACTATTTGGATAGAGATGGTGGCAGTTTGAGGTGGACATTTTCTGTATCCTTACCAACCACACAGAATCTCAGAAGAGGGAGCCCTGAGGACGTGTTGGTACAGTTTTTTTTTTTTTTTTATGAGTACATGTTAGCAGTACACGGTGATCACCTTCATTGTAGGGAATTGGTACATGTGCATAACACATCTTAATTCTTTTTACTTCCCTTTCTCCTAGACTTCTCCCTTCCTCCAACTCAAGATCCCCTTCCCATTTGCAATCATCTATCTCCCTGGTTCCTACTCTCCATCCCTTATTCTGCTCTTTCGATTGTGTATACCTTGGGTTTCTTATATAAGAGAAACCATGAGGCATTTAAGCTTGTGTCTGACTTATTTCATTTACCTTTACAACCACACAGTGGGACTGAAGAACAGATATAAGGAACATGCACCCCATGCAGATGAGAGCTCTATGGCAACTGAGAAAGAAGAAAGAGCAAGTAAACCAACTCACATACAATTACAAAACAATCTACTATAGGGGATTGTACCGTAAGTGGAGATTTCAAATTTTATGCTTTCTGGACAGTGTTCTGCTCTGTCCCCACATCTCCTCCTTCTTGAAACTAGATGCACAAAAACTAGATCCAACCCACAGGAAAATCAAACCACGCCCCCTGGATAATTGTGAAGGTTAATCCCAGAATGACTGTAGTGAGCCAAGGGGTCACCAATCAAAATCAGAACAATTGGGTAACAGGTTTCAGTGGGTGGTACCTGAGATCACACAGTTGAGATAATACTTACTAAATTAGACTGAGGATGTGAAGAGCTTAAGGGTGAATTAGTAATAGGGATGGAGGAAAAGCCACAAACACACAAAAAAGCCAACAACTCTAAGGTTAAAATGGTAAAGGAATCAATATAGCTGTAAGACATTCTACGTCTCTGTGGTAAATAAAACAACACAAACTATTGTTCTGACCAGAAATGATGGCATAATTGTATTGGCAAGAAGTGGAAAAACAAAGAATAGGATAAGAAGTGTTAGAGAACTTACCTTCCAAAAAATGAATATGGTCTACTATGATGTGAATGTTTATGCCATCTTGAAATTTATTTTTTTAATCACCCTAAGCTTTTCAGAGATGAAAAGCAGCCCAGGGGAGCTCATTGTCCCTCCTACCATCTGAAGACACAGTGAAAAGTGCCAGCCTTGTACCAGAAAGATAGTCCTCGCCAGACATCTTCAGTCTGAACTTTTCAGCCTCCAGAAGAGGGAGAAATAAGTTCCTGTTGTTTACAAGCTACCCAGTCTACAGCAGTCCAGATTGACTAAGACAATATTTAAAACTGGGAGTGAGAGGAAGTGAAAGAGAATATAAACAGGTTGTTTAGAAATACAGAAACAAATGACAAAAGAGAAGGTCAAATGGCAAGCTTGGCTGAAAGCAGAAGGGGCGACAGTAAAGGGCCACTCATTCCCCTGCTACTGTTTCTTTAGGAGCTATGGCTTTCCAACTACACATGTGAGAGTTCCACTTCAGTCCCAATGGAATGCCAGAGACTAGCTTATGTTTCTGTCCTTTCTGTAACAACTAAAACTTTTCTAATGAAATAATATCCAGAAATTTTTCAAATTTGATGAACGCTGTAAAAATCAAGACCAGGATCTAACATATTTTAGAAACACCACACACAAGAAACATGAAGCACATTGTAATTAAAGTGTTCAAAGGCATTGATAAAA
This sequence comes from Dasyprocta punctata, assembly GCA_004363535.1. NCBI lineage: Eukaryota > Metazoa > Chordata > Mammalia > Rodentia > Dasyproctidae > Dasyprocta > Dasyprocta punctata. Next base: position 2,234 of record RJWM01043187.1, read on the forward strand.
ATTTCAAAAAACTGAGAGGAAAAAAGACTGCATAAGCAGGAACAAAGGATAACATTAGTTTTTGAAGTTTTGGAAGGTGTGATATTCTGGGGGTTTGTTTTGATTTTGGTTTTTGTCAAAAAGAAGGTAAGCAAGAATAGAATGAATTGATATCTTTAAGCCACCAGAAAAAAAGTAAAATAAAATCCACCAACCTATAGTTTTATGCCCAGCAAAAAGTATCTTTCAGAAATTAAGGTGACTGCATACCTTGAGTTACCTTTTAATCCTTGGGCTGATTCAAATATTTAACTCATAAGCTCTCCCACTTTGTAGTGCATAGAGTTGTGTTTCCTTGGCAAAAGAAAAAATTAAAGTGTCTCAAAAAGAAAAGACAACCCAATTTTTAAATGAACAAAAGACATGAGAAAACACTTCTCCAAAGAGGATACACAAATAGCAATAAGCACATGAAATGATGCTCAACTAGGCATTAAAAAGGGCAAATCAAAACCACAAGGTACCACTTCACACCCATTAAGATGGCTTTAATTAAAACAAAAAAACTGAAATGAGAGGTAAGGAGTAGATAAATTGGAAAAGTCATACATTAATGGTAGAAACATAAAAATGTACAGCTGCTTCAAAAAGCAGATTGGGAGTTCCTCAAAATGTTAAATATAGAATTACCATGTGACTCAGCAGTTCCAATCCTGAGTATATACCCAAAAAAACAGGAAACAGGTACTCAAACAAATCTTTGAGATTCAGCCTACCATGAATGTTCACAGCAGCAGTAGTCACAATAGCCAAAAGGTGGAAATAACTTAAATGTCTCTCCATAGAATGAATAAATGAATCTTGCTATACAGATATTACCCAACCATAGAAAGAAAGGAAGTACTAATACATGCCTTCATATAACTAATCCTGGCAAACATACTGAATTTAAAAAGTCAGACACAAAAGATTACAGAATATATTATTCTACTTATATGAAAATGTCCAGAATGAACTATGCCATTGAAACAGAAAGGAGATTGGTGGTTTTCAAGAGCTAGGGAAATGTGGGAATGGGTTGTAACTGCCTGATGGGTTTTATTTTGAGAGTTATAAAAATGTTTTGAAGCCTGAGAGAGGCAGTGGTTATGCAACATGATGAGTACGCCAAATCCCGCTGCTTTATTCACATTACAATGCTTAACTTTATGTTATGTTAATTTCACCTCAATTTTTAAAATTAACTTAAAATTAAAGGTTAAAGAAAGAAAGGATGTGAAACAAATGGGAACCACTAACAAATCCACAGGTACCAAACTGAGAATAAACAGTTGAGAATTCAGTACAAAGAATGAGCAGTCAGAGCCCATGCTGACTTTCCACAATGGTGTAGACTCAACAAGCCACTGGCAGAAAGGAGCAAGGGCCCTCTGGAGGTAGCGCGCCTGGCTGAAGGCTGAGTCCACAGGGACAAACAATGCAGATGGCTCCTGGTGGTACTTCCAGGAAAGCTGTGAACAATAATAAAGACCCCAGATGAGAACACACACGGGCCACTTATTCAGTGCTCACTGAGATGAGGGAGTCAGTCCCCACCACTTTGGCAGGGATTCAGTGACAGGCAGGGCTGTGGAAAGCTTTATAATGACAAAATGGGAAGGCTCAGGTAAGATCTGATTTGAGATCACTGTCAATAGGAAAGCTTTAGTGAGCTTATGAGAAACACAGTACCCCACATGATTAGTTTGGAGAAAATATTTGACTTTTTCTAGTTAAAAATAGGAGTAAAAATTAGGGAAGCTGCCAGTTATTGTGCAAGTACAGGGGCTGTGTTTGTGCTTCTGGGTTAGTTCCTGCAGAAAGTGTAAGTCAAAGCTCTATTTCCTGTATAACTGAGCCATGGTCTGTATGTGTATTTAGTCTTACAACTGTAAAACTTCTAGAGAAAAATACAAGACAAAATATTTTTAGCTAAACACAAATATACAAAAGAACAAATAGACATGTTGGATTTTAAGAATATCTCCTAAGCCCGGCGTGGTGGTGTATCCCTGTAATCCCAGCACTCAGAAAGACTGAAGCAAGAGGATCATAAATTAGAGACCAGTCCGGGCAATTTAGGGAGAACTTGTCTCAAAATAAAAAGGGCTGGAAGTGTATGTAGCTCAACATGAAGTCCCTGGCTTCAATTTCTAGTACTGCAAAACCAAACCAAAGCAAAAGAAAACAAAACAAAACCTTCTCCTCTTGGAAAAGTACAAGCTCCTGATGGAAAAAATATTTGCAAACTATATATCAGATAAAGAATTTCAATCTAAATTATATGCAGAGGACTCAAAAAGTAATGAAAAGAAAACAAAAACTCCACTTAAAAATGGATAAAATATCTGACCAAATACTTCACCAGGAAGATAGATATATAGACAGCAAATACCATCAATACTCCATATCTGTAGATTTTGCATCTATGAATTCAACCACATATTTACAAATTTTAAATATTTCATTAAAAGATGGCATCTGTACTGCACCTGTATAGAATTTTTTCCTTGTTGTTATTCCTCAAACAATGCCATGTAACTGTCTACATAGCACTTATTTTTTAAAGATACTATAAATAATTTTAAAAGACATAAGTAGCATAGAGATGATTTAAATCATCTAAAAGATGTTCATAGATTATATGCAAATACTGTGCCTCTAGTTTAAAGGACTTGTGTATCCTGAAATTTGGGTATCCACAGGGAAGTCCTAGAACCAGTGCCCTGGGGATACTGAAGAATGACCGTAAGCACACAAAATGACGCTCCACGTCACTAGTCATTAGGGAAACAACAGTTAATACAGTCAGGGCTGACAATGTAGGTCAGCTGTGGAGCACATACTTAGGATTCTATAGCAAGGACAAGACCCAGATTCCAAACCCCAGCAATGACCACAAAAAAAACCTACAATGAGGCACCACCACACCTATTGGAATGGCTCTGACTAACCATATCAGAGGTTGATGAGGCAGTGAATGGATGGAAACTCTCATACACTCTTGTTAGAGATATAAAGTGGCAGAACTGAGTTTGCCAGTTTCTTAAAAAAACATACATTTCACCTGTAATCCCAGCATTTGGGAGACTGAGACAGGAGGATCGTTGCAGGCTCAAGACCAGCCTAGGCTACAAAGTGAGTTCAAGGCCAGCCTGAACTGCATAGTAAGACCCTGTCTCAAAAAACAAAACAAAACAAAACAACCCATACATTTACCATCTGATCCAGCCACTTTACTCCAAAGTATTTACCAAAGAGAAACAAAACCATAAGGCCATACAAAGACTGGTATGTGAGTACTCATAACATATTATTTGCAAAAACCAACAGCTGGAAACAACCCAAATGCCAATCAATGGATAAACAGAGAAGCAAAATTTGGCAGTAGTCATACAATGGAATACTACTCACAAAAAAAAAAAGGAGCTGTTAGTATCCACAATAACACAGATGAATCTATACTGTGTTAATTAAAAGAAGCCAGACAAAACAGAATATATCATCCAGTTCCATATGTAAACAACTTTAGAAAATGCAAACTAATGTACAGTATCACAAAGCCACTTATTGTTTCTTGAGGAGGTATGGCAGGAGTAAAAAAGGAAGAATTACAGAACAGTACCAAAAAACTTTTGAAGGTGATATATGTGTTTACGATCTTGATTGCAATGATGGTTTCACATATGTTAAAATTTATCAAATTGTAGACTTTAAACAGGTGCAATTTCTGTCAACAATACCTCAAAAATCTATTAAAACTACATACATGAACTGGACAGGGAGGTACATGCCTGTAATCCCAGATACTTGGGAGGCTAAGGCAAGACGATTGCAAACTCAAGTCCAGCCTGGGGCACATAGCAAGATCCAGCCTCAAAATGAAAAATAAAAGCCAGGCATAGTGGCACAAGCCTGTAAACCCAGCACACAAGAGGCTGAGGGAGGATAATTGTGAGTTCAATGCCAGTCTGTCTCAAAAAAATAAATAAATAAAAAATAAAAAGGGATAGGGGCATAGCTCGGTGGTAGAGCACTGACCTACCATGTACCAGCCTTTGGTTCAATCCTAGCAACTCCCCTCCAAATACACATGAAGCAAAAATAAATAGAAGGTTTATTTCCTGCTGGTATTTCCCCCTCCCAAAAATATACTAAATCTATGATAGAACGAAAACCTTTATGCCTCCTGTGTTAACTTTGAAACAGTGCCCTGCTATTTGCCTATGGTTAAATTCATAGTTCTCAGACCTGCAAAGCCTCCACTCAGTGAAAACCCAGTGTGGTGTGGAAAACACAGGCTCTCCTAACTGACAGAGAAAATTACCCTAGAAAAATAACAGGAGGTGTTCTCTCCTCAGAGGTCCCTAAAAGCAGCAAGTGTCTAGCTTCTTGAAACCGCCCATAGAGATTTTTTTCTCTAACAAAGTTATCCTGGAAGACAGGACGTTTTCAGAGACTATTGTTCTGGCCTGTGAACATGTTCACTAGTCTTAAGTAACATTGTAATTATGAGCGGCTGGTCATTTAATGTCCTGTTGCCATGACAACAATACTGAACTTGATTTCTGTTTTCTAATAGATAAAAACATTTGTAAGCTTCATAATCAGGCCGGAAGTGGGTCATGACTTTTCCCTCTTTTTCCATTTGCATGGAGAGAGCAGAACTTGTGACAATTCATTTTCCTAACCCATTTTAAACTCTGTTTAAAACTCGTGAGGCATTTAAATGCACACTTTTGACACAGGGTATCTGTCGCTTTTCACGGGCATCTAGCCACAGTAAGTCTCATCTCCACCCTGGTCTGATTAAGGATCAGTTTCTATTTCTCCACGAAGCCAGGGATAGTGATGTCACTTCCCGGCAGGGTAGGGTTAGGCCAAGCAAATTTTAAAGACCAACCCGGGGCGGGGGAATATAGCTCAACTGGCGCAAGCGCCTTCCAGGCAAGCTCAAGGTCCCGAGTTCGATTCCCGGTACAAAAACAAACAAACACCATCACCCTTGGTGGCTGGGCTGTGAATGTGACCGCTACCATCATCACCTGGGTAGAAGAACTTGAAGAGCTGCAGCCAAAGCCCGCTCCGGTCCTTTCTCTCTCTCTCTCTCACTGTAGAGTCCTGAGGGATTCTCTCGGCTCTCATTCTCTCGGCTCTCAGGACAGTTAAGCGCAAAGGGAAACGACATGCTCCGAACCAACACGCTATATTTAAAGTAGCAGCTTTATGGCAAATACAAGGCTTCGCCTGCCCACCAGGTCCGAAAATGGTACTGTGTTCCCAGCCAGGGGTTTACAGGCAAAACTTGGGAACTCAGTCTCTTCTAATAGCCTGGACACTGGGGGCCGGGGATTTAGCTCAGCGGCACAAGTGCCTGCCTAGCAAGGTCGCAAGTTCGATCCAAAAAAAAACAAAAACAAAACAAAACAAAACAACCTGGACACTGACTTTATTCTTCCCCAGACCACAACTTCACCTGACTTCATCCGCAGGCGCCCCTGTACCTGATTTAGTGGGTTTCTCTCAAGTCTTTGGTCCTGCTGAACTGTAGCTTGGTGTGGGAAGGTTTAGGCTGTGCTGATTCGCACCTCTCCTGCGCTCCAAAGCCTCCCAGATCCCGGATTCGCCTCAAACCTGCTGTCCTTGGAATCTCCAGAGAAAGAAGGAAAGGAGCTCTCTGGACAGTGTCTCAACCTGGGGAGCAGCGGTCGCCGCTCCTGCTTTCACCACAGCTCTGCGAAGACTGAGCGAGAGGTCTCGGAGACTTCTTACTAGGCTGAGGTCCTCCTCCTCAAAGCGTCTCCCCGCGACAGAGCAGAGACACTGACCCTGCACGGACGGGTCCTTATATCATCAGCTGAGTCTGGTGACACTTCCGGGGCGGAGACAGACAGAGGGACAAGGTTTCGGTGGTCCGGGAAATCCAATCACACAAAGACAGAAAGCTTGGTTAACTTTGGTTGAATAAAAGTGGGTGGTGGGAGGAACATTGCTTTCTGATCTATCTTTCTTTCTTTCTTTCGATTTACAGCTCTCTCTCTCTCTCTCTCTCTCTCTCTCTCTCTCTCTCTCTCTCTCTCTCTCTCTCTCTCTCTGGCAAGGAGGCCCAAATGAAACCCCGCGTTCTCCAGACCTCCCCAGGCCACCTCTTGCCCTTCCCGGGGAGCCCCGGGATCGAGCGCACTCCGTAGGTCTCGCCCCTCCAAGTCTCCTCCGGCTCCCCTGGATTCCTGCCCAAACTGCCACAACAGCAGCTTCGCTGTCCACCAAATGTTGGGAAAGCAATGGAGAAGTGGGGCCACTGGCCGGAGGCGGGGGGCGGGGAAGCAAAGAAGTCTACCACTTTCACTTCCACCTCCCCAGTGCTTCTAAGATGTGGATTCCGCCTCCTTTCTTTTGCGAATGGTTTATTTGTAAACGAGCGATGCCTGCTGCTAAGTGGCGCCACCCACCAAGCAAGTGCGCCTCTAAAGACCGTGTGGCTGCAAGGGCGAATCCCTGCCTGAAAGTTCAATGATAGGAAACAGAAACTTGTATGTAAATTCTTTGGCCACTGAAGACTTCGTTATAGGAAGGTCTTGCACGGGACCCCGTTTTCAGTTTGTTCGTTTTACTGCACAAGTGTGGGACATTGGCTTGACCCAGCGCGACCCTGGCACCTGCCTGTGTGTGCAGTGCGTGCTGGTGACATGCTGGGGAGCCCTGCAGCGCGGGGAGTTCGTGGGGAAACGGGGAGTGGACTACCCAGGGGCTGACTGGAACCCCCTACCCAGGGTGTAAGCAGTGCTTGGGGACTCCTGGAGGGCTCAGTCCTGACTCCAGCTGCTCCTTCCTCTGCCCTTCCTTGATGAGCAAAACGAATCAACTTTTACATCTTATCTCTTCCAACTCCTTTGCCCTGAGCCCCAAAGGAAACCACGCTCTCCTAGACTACCGAGGAAGTTGCAGGCAGAATCTTGTTCTCTGGCCCTCCCAGCGCTTGCATTGAGAACCAAGAGTCTCCTGATGTTTTTCATGTGCCCGTGGGTGATGAAGTGCTTTTTTTTGTGCGCATGTGTGTTTGTTATTTGTCGGGTTCAGGGCTTGATTTTAGTCACGTGCCATGCTTGGTTTACTTTGGCAAGTGGGAAAGTGAAGCTGGCTCAGTAGTCTCTTGGCACCCTCCCTGGGATCTTTAACTCACAAACGATGAGTGTGGTTAGGCAGAGAAAATACTTCCCTAGATGTTGCGAACATGTGATATTATATGGCAAAGGGGAATTAAGGAGCTGAGCATGGTACGTAAATCTGTAATCCCAGCACACTGGAAGGGTGCAGCAGGAGGAGCTCAAGTTTAAATCCAGCCTGAAAAATTTAGTAAGACCCTGTCCAGGGGCTGAGAATTTAGCTCGGTGCAAAGGTCCTTCATTCTCTTTTCAGTATCCCCCACCAAAGAAGGGGGAAACTTAAGGTTAATGATGGAACCGAAGTTGTGAATCAACTGACCTTAAAATAATGAGATGATGTTGTTGTCTTTCAACATGGGAAAAGAAGGCAGAAAAGTCAGTATCAGAGGTATGGGATGTAAGAAAGTCTTCACTGGTAGGTGTGATGGTTCACATAGAAAAATTCCACAAAGCTAAACCCCAGATCATCCCAGGGAGTGAAAAGTGACTAAGAGGAAGTACAATGAGGTCAGTTTGCCCCTAAAAGAACATATGTGCGTTCAACAATGTATTTGCTAAACCAAGTTCTTTGTATTGTTCACAGCCAGTTACAGATTAAACTCCTTGTTCTAGATTTAGCCAAGAGTAACAGGTGACTATGCTAATTAGGATGTGGTTTTTTGCTTTAAATTCTGCTTGCTGTAAGGGGTCCGGGCTGTTGTTCTGCCATCCTCCTGTGCAGAGTGGCAGGCCCGCCAGCTGGCTAAATAAATGCTCATTTAAATTCCTAATTGACTGCTTGGTCTCCTATGCTGGTTTGAACCCATAACATTTGGCGACCAGTCCAGGATCCCGAATACATTGGAATAGGAGCCAAGTCTCTTTGAGACACTCATTCCTCAAGGACCGCACAAAGAGACATTCCTCGACCAAGGAACTTTTTGCTTCAAAGCGAAACCAAAAACCTGGACACGGATTTAGATCGAGCCATCAGGATTCATACCAGTAAGACTGTTTCTGTTCAGTGGGGCTCCCCTCGGGAGTCTTTGGAGGAACTGGACGCAACATTATCCCCAAGACTTGACTGTAGACCACGACGATGGCCGGTGGTATCAGGTTTTGTTAGTGTGGTTGTCTGTCATGAACTGTCTGTCATTGTCTTCTTGTCATGGGTCAGTCCGCTTCTGCGCCGCTGTCGCCTGTGCGATGTATCGTTAACCATTTTCAGGATTTCAAGCAAGGAGCCTCAAATTACAGAGAGACCAGGCACACTTCTGACCTTTGGTGAACTCGAATGGCCCACTTTTTCAAATGTTAATTGGCCCTCAGAGGGGTCTTTCAACTTGTCTTCGATTCAGCAGGTCTGCCAGGTTATTTTCAGAATGCCAAGACACCCTGACCAGGTCACCTATATTTTTGGACCCCCCGAAATGAGTCAAATCTTGCCAACCCCAGCGCTGACCCCACTCGCAAGTTGCCATCGCAGGACCCCCCAAACACAAAAGTCTCCCTACTGCCAACAACTTCTTCGGACACTTTTCACTTCTGAGGAGCGGGATCGCATCCGAAGCCTGGGTCGACAGCTCATCCTGGGGCCTGACGGTCATCTGAGCACTGACCTGGCCTGACTTGATTTAGTTTTTTGCTTCTGTTCTACCTGCATGGGACCCCAACAAAAATAGAGGTAAGGAGGCTCTCAGACGGTATTGCCAGACTCTCTTGGGCACCTTAAAGGCAGCACACACATACTCACCCCAAAGCCCACGAATTTGTCTAAGGTAACCAAGATAAGCCAGGGGACTGATGAGGCTCCATCTGCTTTCCTGGAGCCCCTCCTAGAGGCCTGTTGCATTTATACCCCTATTGACCCAGAGGCACCTGAAAACAGATGGGCCTTAAATATTTCATTTGTTTCCCAGTCAACCCCAGATACTAGAAAAAAACTTCAGAAGTTAGAGGGATTTTTTAAAAAGGTGTTATCAGAGTTAATAGAGATTGCTCAAAAGGTTTATATTGTAAGGAAGAGAGCCATTAAAAGCAAAAGGAGTCAGAGAGTTCCTAGGAGCCCTTGGTTACTGCCAGCTGTGGATTCTTGGATTTGCTGAACTAGCCCAGCTGCTCTATGCCTCCATGGGCGGGAACCCAACAGAAGGGCTAATATGGACTGAAACAGAAGAACAAGCTTTTCAAAAATTAAAATTGGCCTGTATTACAGCTCCTGCTTTGGCTTTGCCAGACCTAACCAAGCCTTTCCAACTCCACGTGGCTGAGAGCCCAGGTATTGCCAAAAGGGTCATGACTCAATATCTGGGCCCCTGAAAGAGACCCATGGCCTATCCTCAAAGCGGTTAGATCTCACAGCTGCCAGTTGGCCAAACTGCCTGTGGGCAATAGGTGCTACTGCCCTTTTGGTTAAGGAGGCCACAAAACTGATGTTTGGACAACAACTTCAGATTGTGGCTTCCCACACAGTAGAGGCCCTATTAAAGAGTCCCCTTGACCAATGGCTCTCAAATGCCAGAATCATCCAGTGTCAGGCACTCTTACTGGACCCAGGACAGATTGAGTTCCTGTCCACCACAGCACTAAACTCTTCCACCATCCTGCCAGATAATGACCCAGATCTGCCCCTCCATGATTGCCTAGATGTTGTGGATGTCACTTCTGGTTTAAGAGCAGACCTAACTGATGTTCCAATTGCCAACCTGGAAGCCACTCTCTTTACCAATAAGACTAGCTATCTCCGTGAAGGTACCAGAGTGACTGGAGTCGCCATGACCACAAAGACTGAGATAACATGGGCCCAAGCCTTGGGATCGGGAGTCTCAGCACAAAAGACAGAACTAGTGGCCCTCACCCAGGCCCTAAGATATGGAAAGGATAAGATTATAAACATGCACACTGACAGCCGATATGCCTTTGCCACTGTACACATCCATGGGGCCATCTACCAAGAAAGAGGACTTCTTGCCACCAGGAGAAAGAAAATCAAAAATGCTCCAGAGATCCTAGATCTCTTAGCTGCAATGTGGCTACCCCAAATGGTGGCCATCATACACTGCAAAGGACACTAAAAGGATGACACCCCCCGTATCCCAGGGAAATGCCTTGGCTGATAAGGCCGCCCAGGAGACTGCCCTAAAACCAGTGGGGTCTATCGAAATTCTCCTTGTACTCCCCCTACCGATTTTGCCCCCCCCCCAAGTACATGGACTCAGACTTGAAATTGGCAAGAGCTTTACAAACAACACTCACATCAGAGGGATGGCACAAACTTCCCGATGGGTGAATTCTTGTCCCTGAGGTACTGGGATGAGAACTCGTTCAAGAAACACATAGGGCCATGCACCTGGGCAAAACAAAATTGACTGAAATGTTCTGAGACCATTACTTTACCCCTAGACTAACTCAGTTAGCTAAGAAAATAAGCCACAGACGTCCTCAGTGTGTTTTGGTAAACCCCAAGTGACTTCCATTAGATGAATGAACCTGCCAGCAGGGGCATTTCCCAGGAGACCACTGGGAAATTGACTTTACTAAAATGGGACCAGGAAAAGGAGGGTGTAAATATCTCTTAGTGTTCATAGACACCTTTACTGGATGGACTAAAGCTTTTGCCGCATTGACTGAGTCTGCTGTTGTAGTAACAAAAAAGCTCATATATGAGATAGTGCCTCGATTTGGTCTGCCCATAACCATGGGGCCTGACAATGGTCCAGCTTTTATAGCCCAGATTACTCAAACTTTGGCTAAGGCTTTAGAAATCAATTGGAAATTACATTGTGCCTACCAGCCTCAAAGCTCAGGCCAAGTAAAAAGGATAAACCAAACAATTAAGGAAACCATTTCCAAAATGACTTTAGAGACTGGCAAAAACTGAGTGAATCTCCTTCCTTTTGCTCTTTTGCTCGTTCGCTGTACTCCCTATGTACAAGGTATTACTCCCTTTGAGGCCGTGCACGGCCAGCCTCCCCCACTGTTTCCTAAGATACATGATAAAAAGTTGGCTATATTAACTAATGGAAAACTTGTTAGATCCCTACAGGCTCTTCAACCCTCCCTTCAGGCAACTCACTGCCTCTTGCAAAGCCACCAGGCAGCCCCTGAGAGACTTGATAATCCTCCGGCAGCCCTACCCGGATCTCAAGTTTAGATAAAAAAGATAGACTCCACTTCTTTGAGTGCATGTTGGGATGGACCCTTCACTGTGGTGCTGAGTACCCCTATGGCAGTGAAGGTCGCTAGAAAAGGTCACTAGATCCATCACTCCCATATCAAACCAGCTGAGGACATCCCAGAGACAACTGCAAAGTTGGGTCCTGCAACCCACTGATCATCAAGCTGCTCCAGCCCACTCATGCCAGCTGGGCTGCAGGGAAAAATTTGGGGATAAGGTTGTACATTACTGGTTGATCCTGTGTCCCCCCAAGGACTCGTAATTTGGACGGGGCTGAGTCTGGCATTCATGATTGTTTTGTTGTGTGGCACTGGGATTGGTGATGTGAGTGCTGCACCTGCCCAAGGTGGAGCCGACATTCAGGGTAAGGAAGAGAGGAACACAGTTCTTGATTTCTTCCTCTCTCTCTCT
>RJWM01043188.1:0-15907 GCA_004363535.1 Dasyprocta punctata
GTCTCAAGTCGTGACCATTTACTTATAAAAGTCTCAATACAATCTTTCTTAATAGCTGAGTAGTACTCCATTGTATAAAAATACCACATCTTTTTTATCCATTCCTTGATTGATGGGCACTTGGGTTGTTTCCAAGATCTGGCTATTACAAATTGGGTTGCTATAAACATGGGTGCACAGATATCACTGTGGTATGATGATTTCAATTCTTCTGGGAAAATGTAAGAAATAGAAAAGTATATATGATTCAAAATCTATAATAAATACTATGTAAGGGTAAAAAACAGCTCAAAGAGCAAAGATAATCAGGAAGGGAATAGGCGGAAAGAGAAAAAGGAAGAGGAAAAGATATAAACCTGTATATATGTATATGTAAGACAACTAAAAAGAACACTGCTGAATGTTTTCGTTATTGAGAAAGAACAATTAATACTCATATGATTAGATCAGTCTTGCATGTTTATATCTGTTAATGTAAGAAACCATTTTAAAGATAACGATGCGCAATATTGCAACCATTGTCAAGCTTCTATCTTCCAGTTTTGTAAACCTGCAATGTTGTGTATTTACTCTAGTCATTTGTTTGTCTCTTTTGCTTGCTGTTTTTACAATATATGTCGTCTTTTTGTTTTGTTTTGTTTTTCTTCGCTTAAATAAAAAAAAGAATATTTCCCTATAGTTTTCACATATAATATTGTTCATGTTGATTGTAGATCATTGCATTTGTAATATCATATGTCAGCTTTGTCTATGTGCCATTTATATAAGCATTTTGGAATATTTTATGCTTGTTTGTAACACGCTAATGCCACATGATTTGGATTTTCTGTTTGAGTGAAATGTTTGATCACTGAATACAGATATCATACATATACATAGATAAGCTGGCAACAAGATAGACAGACAGACAAAGACATAGATAAGAGAATTTAACACACAAATATTGGAACTCAGTATGACTTAGGACACCAACAGTAGAGAGAGATAGTAAGAGAATGGATGACCAACCTCTGGTGTTTAGATGCCAGCAGGAAAAGATGGTGGAAGTGTGCACTTCACTGCCTTTTCATTTCCCCTAAAAGACTTACTTCTTTAAATGACTGAATTGGACAAAAATCCTTGGCAGAGATTCTATAGGAATGAAGGATGCTGGTTCCTTATTTTTGGTGTTGAGGACTCCTCTTCCTCAATATTCTGTTATTTATCATCCAGACAATCTTGCTGTACAAGTTTTTTCATGTAAAGTCCTTTTTGCTGTGTGATTGTCTATATAAACCTCCTGCCCATGAGACCTGAATAATAATGACAATAACAATAATAAGGGCGGAGAATGAAATGAAAAGGAAAAGTGAGAGTCAGAGTCAGTGCTCAGGGAGTGTCTAGGGTCAGGGTTCAAGAAAGCCACATTTCAATGAAGACACTGCTTACCCAAATACACAAGTACATATTTTTTCGTACATAGTCTCATTCAGAGCCCTGTTCTCTCAGGACTCTTCCAAAAATGATCCCTGCCAGCCTCATACCCAAGGTCCTCTGGTCCTTCTGTTACCTCTCAGTTTTCTGGAAGGGTATCCTGATGATTCTGCAGATGGATCATTCTAATGACCCTATTTAAAATGGTCGAATAAGTCAGTCTCCTCCAAAGGGTTTGTGTTGATCATTAGTTGATGCAGGTCACTACTCATCTTCAGAACACAGAATACAAAGTCCTTACAACACCAGCTGTTTCAGTGTATGTTGCAATTTGTTTTGCTTCTATTGGATCCTTGAGTTCTTATGAATCTAGTATTTTAAAAGACTAAGTTCAAAAGTTAAAATGTGACCATTGGTTAGTAGTTGGTAATATTTGCATGTGGTTTACATGAAGGCACTAACATTTTTTGTGTATCCTTTTTTCCTTTTTTATTGTAAAATCATTGTTTGATTGTTTGATCATTTTTATGCCTAAATCTTATAATCTGAGCAATTACTTGCAAGATAACAATACAACATGCAATATATTAACTAGTGTTAATTTGTTACTATTGTTTTGAAATTCTGTACTGTTTCTGTCCATTTTTGTTTTTAAAATAAAAATATAAAAAAGAATCACAACAATGATAGAGAATTTTAAAACAAAATAATAGGAAATTAACACTAATTAATATATTGCATATTATCTTCAAAATAGTTGTTCAGATGACAAGATGTAGGCATGAAAAAATTCATCAAACAATCAATGAAAACACAAACTATTCTTTCTGACGAACTAACAGAGATTAGTAGTATAGTTATCTATCTTGTGTGTATATACATACACACATACATATGCATGCATACATATATAAATCAGACTTGCATGTGTAAGTATCTTATTTTCTCCCTAGGGTAAAAAAAAACTCAAAGAGTAAATAAGCTCCAAAATCTATGATAGATATTGTGAAAATGAATGGGGGAGAAATTGCTTAAAAGGAAAGAATAACTAGGATAGGGGAAAGGAGAAAAGAAAAGATAAAAGATACTTTTACTCTTTGAATGTTGATGAAATTATAAAATTTTGTATATAAGAAGTCAGCTTCTAAGGGTGGTAAATCAAATGAACTTCGATGTCAATATTTGGTAATATATACTTAGTGAACTCCAGCATTGGAAGACAGAAAGAAGAATATTTGACCTCATGTACTGACAACATAGCAGACCAAACATGGGAAATAAATTTTGTGGTACACTTTGGACATCACTACAGATACATAATACCAGTAAGATCCTGACCTAGCAAAGTAGTTTCTATGTAGTTCTTGAGAAGATCAGAATGCAAAAATTTTGAATATTCAGGGTATCAGACATTTATTCTCAGTACTGCATGGAGCCTTATTAAATTTCATTTCTCATTCATCTGTATCGTTGTGTTTTAACCATATGACCCACCAGTATTGTAATCTGCACTATGGATAGAGTAAGCTTCATCCCAAGAATTGCTATTGGACTTGGTAGACAGTCCCAGAACTGGAGCCTGAGAAGTGAAAAGGAATTCCATCCCTCTTACTGAAGCTTCCATCGCTCTTAATCTACGTCACATATTGAGAGCCTTCCCTGAGTACTGCTGAAACCATGCAGTGCCATAGGCTTTGTATTCACTATTCAGGGTGCAGGCGAGTCTGAACCCAGTGCTCTGCCCAGGGTCACACTTTGTGTGAATAGTTCTTTCCATATAGCTGTGCAGGAGCACAGAGCAGTACTCTCACAGTCTGGTCAATTTAGGGAGACCCTGTCCCAAAATAATAAATACAAAGAGTTGAGATTTGGGTCCATGATAGAGTAACTATGGGGCCTATTCCTAGGAACAAAACAAACAGACAGAAGAACACATCAGACTATTAAGTGATCCTGACAATGAGTGCTTGGAAGATTATCCTAGAACTACAATAAGCAAAGTACTAGAAACTTGTTGGATAGTAACCACAGAAATATAGCATCCTACACATAGCTCTGGAGATCAGTCATCCAAAACCCACAGGCAGGGCCATGTTCCCCACAGTACATCTAGGAGACTCCTTCCTTCCCCCTGCCTGGGTCCTGGTTGTGGATATCTTTGGTGCCCTTCACCTAGTGCTGCATGAGGTCAGTCTCTTTCACGTGATGTTCTCTCTATGTATCCCTGTCTCCCCAGGGCATCTTCTTATGCAGACTCCAGACATATTGTATTAATTAATAATTTCTCTTATAACACCTCCTCTTATTGACATCTGGGATGACACTGTTTTTAAAAGATCAATTTTTATGACACTTTACAGTGGCATCTCAGCATGTCTTCTATAGGGAGAGATTTTGCCACATAATATTAGAAAACAATAATTTTCTCCAGAATTTCATAGGTTGTAATATTAAAAACTGGTATGCAATGCCTTTGTAGTAAAATGAAAATTAATAAGATATAACTTATATTAACATCTAAAGTGTGGTAGGTTGCTTTTCTTTTCTCTTAGATGTGAAAAAGAACATTACTGAAGCTGCTTTTGTATAGAGATAATAAAGTGTCTTCAGTCTTCTGATCTCAAACCACAATCACTGTACTTTTAGGAAAATTAAATAACTGAATTCTGTTTTTGCACGAAACATGTCAAATGAAACAGTTCATGCATACCCTACTCCTCTGCACCTAAGCATGAAGAAGAATCAGTTAAAACACTTCCCTTCACCTTTCTCATCATGGACAGTCAGCGGGTGTCTGCCAGTGTTCATAGTCCATTAACATGGTCCTCTTTGCATTCAGGCTTAGTCAAACCCAGGTTTATGTCTTAATTGCCCATCTGGGTCTCCTGTGTTGAGCAGAAATGTCACAGAGCATATGATAGCGCTCAGCTTCATCCTGAGGCTGGGTGTCCAAGGGGGTTAAGTGGACTCTGTCATGGGAGGGAGTGTGCAGACCTGACAGGTGACTAGGAGTGCCTATGGCTTGTGTCAAAATCATTGTTGTGAATGTTTGGCCAGTTTCTGATGGAACCTGATTGGAACATGGCCATCAGTGATTGCTACAAAACAGAAGCCACAGATGAAAATGACTATGCCCCAACAAATAGAATATTTGAAGGAATCAGGATCATTATAGAATGAGAACTGGACCCCACAATAAAAACCAACACTCATTTGGGATGAGGAAGAAGGACAGAAAAGTTGCTCTAAAGGCAGGAGTGTGAAGTGTGTATGAATCTGGGCAGACAGCGAGGAGAGATGGAAGGAGGAGCAGACATATGTAGGCAATGCAATGGGCTTTCCAGGTATTTCTGAGCACCTGCAGCTGCTGATGCCTTTGGGATGATCCTGTTATGTCCCCCTCAGTTCTTGTAGCCTATTTTTTGTGTCATGTGCAAATATGATTCTTTTACCAAAAACATTAGTACAATTGGCTGCAGGATTCTGAACTTGGGGTCCTGCTCCACTGTCAGGGTCATTGGGTGTTGTGAGCTTTGTGTTTTCCCATGAGAGGAAGCACCTGCTGTAACCTCTAACTCCGGTCTCTGAGCACAAACCGCATCATTAACTGTGAGCCCTGCGTGTCCTTTTTAGGCTTTGCCGACTCTTGAGAAGACTCCCAGTGCCATCTAATGGGCTTTCATAACTATTTTATTCTCTAGCTGTAATAAATACCTTCTGTAATTTTTTATTTTAATTTTTTTATTTTATGTTTGTTTCATAACAAAATAATTAGATAATAGCAACAGTTTATATTTGGTCATATTATGAGAATGGCCAAAATAGGACTTCGGGTAGAAATCATAGACGTAATAGACTCTCTCTGAGGGCAGGCAAAAAACCAAAACTTTCTTTTGAGTCAACAAAGGGAAATTAGTGCTATAAGTGAAATCAATCTGCATATGTCTTAAAGAGGAAATTAGAAAATAAATGATTAGGAAGTAAGGAGAAGTTCAAATAATTCCCCCAATGATGTGTTCCATTGCTTCAAAAATATTTTAAGATATATGGTTTCTAAATTGAGTTCCCACACAGTTTGATTTTTAAACCTTATTTTTTGGTTTTTTTTAAATTCCATTACATTTGCTTTGATGGTGTCTGTTTACTCCTTTCCCATTTATTTCAAGATGTGTGAAATAGTTCATCCACAGGAATTTTTGTGTGTTGTTTAGAAATCTCTACCACACACCTTCAGCACTTGAGACATTTCAGTGGTGGTGCCTGGGGTTGGTCTTTCCTCATTTAACTCGTGATTTTCCTGGTGTCTGACAGGGTGATTTTTAAATTTGTTTCCCGCACATTTGCAAAGTGCAGAATTCAACACAGTTCTGTTAGTGATCTGAAATGGCACCTGCTTTTAGTTCCTTGGCTTTTTCTATTAATTTTCTATTGGACTTTTTCAGGATAAAAGGTACACACTTCTCTTTGAAAGTACCTAGTTTCAGATTTGAGAATCAGTCAAATTTTATCAGACACGAGTCATTTCTGATGTGCTTTTCATCTTCTGAAACTCTATATCTTAATCTTTCCTTTGAATTGTGGCACAATGAAGATTATAGCTTCAGGAAAAATGCATGTCTGATCTGAAGGGAGTGTCAGGACTGAGGGGAAGAGTGTTTGCTATTATCCCATTTGGTATACAGACACCATGTAAATCTACACTGGCTATAAACCAATTTCCAAACAAGGTATTTAACTCAAAAGCAGAAGGCTGAGGTTTAGACTAAGACTTCCTCTTTATCTCCTATTGCACTACACTGACGGCTCATGTGTACTTAAACATTTGAATACTCAGACTCATTCTTTGACTGCTTCCCCAAGGCTCGCTGGCCCATGTCAGGGCTGAAGGAAGCATTATTTCCCCACAGATGATGAATGGAAGCTACTATGTTCTTACTCATTTAATAAGAAGGATCTTCATGACAGCTGCAGAATCAACCACTAAAGCTCACTGACTATTATACACATTTCGAGCTAAGCCCTTTGACTTCAGGACTTTAGAATAAGGAGAGAAGAAGGATTGTCTAGGGAAAGTTACACTGGAGAAAATGAGGTACCTTCCGAGAGACAGGATGAAGCCAATGGATATACATATTAAGTATTTTCTGTAATATTTGGTTTTAATTTCATTGCTTTATGTTTGCTTCATAACAAAATAATTAGATAACAACCATAGTTAATATACTGTCATATTTAAGGGTATGGCCAAAATGGAACTCTGAGTAGAAGTCATAGACAAAATAGCCTCTCTTACAATGAAGGGGCAGGCAAAAAGCCAAAACATTCTTTTGGGTGAACTAAGAGAAATTAGTACTATAAGTGAAACCAATTTGCATATGTATAATGGATGAGAAAATGGTTCATGGGGAGTGCCTCCCTCTTTGTGGCATTCAGCAGGTCACTCACTATTGTCCTACATCATAGAAGATGGGACTCTGCCTGGGACTTGTGTGAACTATAACCAATATCTCTGCAGTTGTTTTTGAGTTGGGGCATGTCCTTAGGAGCTGAGTTTCTCAAGCAATTCATGCTGTCAAGTTATTCAAAGCAAACTTTGGAGGACATTTCTGCTTGTGGTATTCCAAACTGACATCTGACGTAATTTAAAAACTCCTGTGAGTCAAAAGAGTGGAGCTTTCATTTCACCTCCTGTAAATTTCTTATAAATTCCTCAAAGTGAGTTCCCGTACGCCTGAGGGGCATCAACTCTGCGAACATTGTATCCCATTTAGTCACCAGACAGGGTTTCAGGGGCTTCCAAAAGTGGTGATGAAGAACCAAAAGCCACCTTAGCTTTGGAATAAGCTATAGGTTCAGCGATTCCTGTCATGGTAAAGGAATTTTTTTATGTGTTAGTCAGGGATTTATTAGGCAGAAATGAATAATTACACACACAAAAAAACTGAGTACACACAAGAGAAAGAGACAGAGAGAGGGGTAAGGAAGAAAAGAGGGAGGAAGAGAGAGAGAGAGAGACATGTATCAGTTTGGAACTAAAAATATATATGTGCCTTTGACTGTTAAAATCTGTGGAACTTATGAATGTATATGCAGTTTCATCTTGGCCTTGGCTCATGGGAACAGGATGACCTACTCATAAGATAATGGTCCATTTTACAGGTGAAAGGCATGAGCCCTAACGAAGTTCTTAACAGATAATATAAGAAGATTAAAACTGGACCCATACCTTTCACCATGTACTAAGCTAAAATCAGAATGGATCAAAGATCTTAACATTAAAACAGAAACATTGAATCTGTGGGAAGATAGAGTAGGTAAAAGTCTTGAAGACATTGATGTAAGCAAAGACTTCATGAACAAAACACTGATTGCACAGGAACTATTGCAAAAAATCAACAAATGGGATCTCATGCTACTGAAAAGCTTTTGCACAGCAAGAGAAACCACCAACAATGTGAGAAAAAATGTTTGCCAACTATTCCTCAGATAAAGAGTTACTATCAAGAACATATAAAGAACTAAAAAAAAATCAGTCCTCCCAGATTTAAAGATCCAATCCAAAAATGGGCATCTGAGATGAATACACAGTTCTCAGATGAAGAAATACAAACAGTATAGAAATACATAAAAAATTGTTCAGCATCACTGGTCATTTGAGAGATGCAAATTAAAACAACACTGAGATTTCACCTCAGCCTGGAAAGAATGGCTAATATCAGGAAATCAACCAATAACAAATGCTGGAGGGGCTGTAGGAAAAAGGAACCCTTCTCCACTGTTGGTGGGAATGCAGACTGGTGCCACCACTGTGGACATCAGTGTGGAGATTCCTCAAAAAACTAGGATTGGAGGTCCCATTCAATGCAGTCAATCCCCTTCTGGATATCTTCCCAAAAGAATTAAAAACATCATACCACAGTGATATATGTGCACCCATGTTTATAGCAGCACAGTTTATAATAGCCAGTTCTTGGAAACAGCCTCACTGCCCATTGACTGAGGGATGGATAAAAAAGATGTGGTATTTTTATACACTGGAGTACTACTCAACTATAAAAATGATAAACTGGACACTTTTAGAGGTAAATGGTTGCACACTTAGAACATGCTCATTAGTTAAATAAATAAGACACATGTATAAACATCATATTGTTTCATTAGTGTGACAAAATGAAAGAAAAATCATATGTATATGTGCAGGTATATGTACATAAAAAACAGTTAAGATAGCTATGTTACTGATGCCTCTGAGCTCTCTGAAGAGAAAGATTTGTGCTGGTATTGTTCAAACAATTGAAGGAAAATGTCTTGTGCTCTGGGAGAATGATTTGGGGATGACAATTTGCAATGTATGTGGCATTGATAACCCCTAATCAGGGGTACTTTAAAATTTTGTTGTAGGTTTTTTTCTTCTTCTTCTTTTTCTCTCTTTTTATCTATGAATAAAATGGACTTGGAAAAATAAAGATATTTTGCCTAAAATATTTTTGTGCTCTCATAATCTTTCCCTATAATATCAGATTTCTGCCCTGTATCAAGAAAGATATTTGTAGACATAAAGTTTCTTTAAGAAATTTTGGGTGTGAGGCACCAGAAGAAAAGCATAAACATACCAAGGTTTTATTGATATGGATAGACTTGGGTAACTTGACTGGGTATTAGAGTTACAGTCTTCTTAAAAATGCAAATATTTTAGTTATGATTTTTAATGTCTCCCTTCTACACATCTGTATTTCTTTATCCTACTTCAATTATACTCAACTGACAGTAGTGTCCTGATAACTTCTAAGGCAAGATGGACTCGTCCCTTGTGTCTCTCTTTTCCCACAACATGTTTTGCTGGCCCCTAGTCCCTCCAATATCACCTAACCCATTGTCTTTTACTTCATTTTGCAGGTGGGGCTTCAGCTGACTTAAAGTGAACCAAACTAGCTCTGTACCTGAGATCCTCCCTGAGCCTATGTTTTCCATCAGCAATTCATATTTCAGTCCCGGACACAGTGAGACACCAGCAGTGCTGTGCAGAGTTGACTGCAAGGAAGGGGAGGGCTTTGGTGTGATATCTGGAAGTGTAGAATCCGTGCTTTCTCAGCCACCGTCCTGCTGGGATGGCCCATGAACTCTGACTAGGAGACAATGAAAAGGTTTATGTCTTAGTTACTTTTCGCTCATTGCCGAGACGAAGTACCTGACACCCAAAATTAGGGAAGGAAAGGTTTATTCTTACAGTTTCTTGGGAGTTTCAGTCCATACTTAAGTTGGCTCCAAGATAGCGTGGCATGGTGGGCCTGCTGTTCATGGCGGCTGCAAGCTGCAAGCCGCAAGCCGCACTGACAAGAGAGAGAGAGAGAAAGAGAGAGAGAGAGAGAGAGAGAGAGAGAGAGAGAGAGAGAGAAAGAGAAAGGTGGAAGAGGAAGCGAACAAGAGGAAGACCCGCCTTCCCTTACATTGCATGTCAGCTCCACCCCTGGGTGGGCACAGCACTCACATTGCCAGACAACAAATCAATAAGAAACCAATAACTCAGCCCCATCAAAATTATATGAGGACTTGGGGGTACATAGCATATTACCCAATACAGTTTATTTGATTTATTTTTTCAAAATAAAAATTCCAGAACCATGTCCTTTTATATCACCTTAGAATCAGTGTGCCACAAAGCAAAATTTAGAGGCCACAACAGCTTATTTCTTTTTCCTGACAGTCTGGCAATATGATTTGGTAATTTGGGATGATGAATGCTGTTACATTGTAGCTAAATCCAAGAATACTTAGTGTAGATACAATTTATTTTTACATTTCAAAATACTTCATAGTCTAATTCACAGGGTTCTCCATGACAATGTCCCTCATGAATCAAACTGCAGGCCCAGAGCCCATGACAATGCCTCATACAAGTCTGTTTCAAGGATCTGTGGTGGGAAGGCCCAAAGGTCAGTGATGGAAGCTAGAAGGTCTGTGCCTTTGGGATGAAGAATCTGTGCCAGTATGCTGAGTCACTCAGTTCACAGAAGCTGGGAAGCAGAGTGAAGGACCAGTGCCAGAGGAGAATAAGTGAGGGACCAGATACAATGGTGGTGAACCCAGGGCACACATGATACACTGGGTTGTTTTCACTGAAACTTCTAACAACTGGGCCATTAGTGATACAGAGTAACCAAGGCCATGCCTGCATTACCCACTGATACAAAGTAGGCTTGCTAGCCATTTCGTTATCCAATGTAGTTGATCTATCAGAATTAATAGTCACAAAGGGAGACTATTGTTAGATAGGTGAAAAGAATATGCATAGTTGAGTAAGCAGGGTGACACTGCAAGGTGAGTATCTATACAATCAAATATATTATATGCATATATGAAAATATCACACGAAACCCATGAACTCGTTTAAATAATAAGAACTAATAAAATACAATACACATAAAAGTTTTATATAATTTTAATAAAATACAAAGTATATAAGTATTTTGAAAAGTGGAGATATGAATTTATATAATATAGCAACCACAGAAATTACATTCCTCTTGTATGAATTTATTGTTGTGAAAACAACACTGCTTTTATGATTGAGCTGTAAAAATTATTAATGGGGAGTTGTTGACTGGTTTTCTGTAACTCTGAATTCTTTGCTTGTGTGCTTCCTGGCTATTCAAATTTATCCAGGCTTAGCTCAATGTTGTACAGGCATTTATTTAAATACCTAGAAGCAAAGAATCTCAGCCCTTGCCAAAGACGCTACGTGTGTCAAGACACTACACGACTGTATAACCTTATAAGTCTACCTTGACCTTGATTATTTTTGCACAGACATTCCATTTCAGCCAGAGGAGAAAGCCCAGAACATTCTCAGTTTCTCCCTGCATATGCACATAACCCTGAGCACCTGAGCATGATTCTGATACCCCAGGAGTATGCTAGAGCTCTGTATCCACTGTGTACCTGTGTGGTGGTAAATCTTGTTTGTCATCTTGACTGGATTTAGAGACACCTAGGAGCTTGTCAGAGGATATCCCCGTACAGGCACTTTTCCAAAGATAACTGCCAAACTGAGAGGAAATGACTCATGCTGATTGTGGGTGACACCACCCAGTAGGCTTGTAGCCCAGATGGAATGAACAGTGAAGAGGAAAGTTGACTGCACTTTCTAGTGATTTTTCTTGAGTGTGTGTGTGTCTTTTGTTGCTGTTGTTTTCCTTGGACATCAAATCCAAACTTCGCCAGGCTTTCATTGTGGAGTAACACAAATGAGTTTCCAGACACTCCAGGGATCTTCCAGGCCTTCAGCCGTAGAATGATGCCGTAACAGTGACTCATTTTGTGGATGTTGTCTACAAAGCACAATAGTGGTCCCTTAAGTTCTAGAGTTTGCAACATCTTCAAATGAGCAGCTACTGGATCCTCTGGCTCTCCATTGTTCTCATGGCCATTGTGGATTACACAGCCTCTGGTGTTGTAAGCAAATCAAATCAAAGCTCTTTCATAAATTCATATATAGTGTTAAATATTCTGCTTATCCTGTTCCTTTAGAGAATTCTAACCAATGCAGCTTTTAAAATGTCAGTTTTTCCTTTCTCGGTTTGATCAGCCTCTTTAGTCCATGTCTAATCATGGGCTGAGCCATTTGCAATGTTTACTGATCCTGCAGTTTATTCTGAAAAACACATTGCGGGTACAGCTGCTCAGCTAAAGAAGCCTTAATCTACTGAGATGAAGAAAAACGCCAAAAATGAGACTTCTCTATAAGCAACCAGAAAGCTCAAAGAAGACAATTGCCTTGTGTTAGAACTTCTTGGAGCAGTCTGAATCTGTTATTTGGTGGCTTGAAGAAAAACAATTTTGCTGTTTTGTATACTTGTTTGGATCTTCAAAGTTATACCAGCCCTAGTGAGAATGTCATAGCGATGGACAAGGAGAAAAAAACACAGAGCAAACAGTGCTTACAGAGATTACGTTTTTTAAAGATGTTCTTCAGTTTGCTCCAAAAATTCTGTACTTGTCCAGAAATCTGAAAATGTTGAATAAGCAATATTTTATCTACGTTTCCTTGCATGTCAGGACAGGTTTTCTAAGACCCTCGCTGCACCTTTATGAAATGTTTCTGTGGTCACCTGTTTTAAAAATGCGATGACTAAAACACCTTGAAGTTCACTATCCAGGAGACTTTACTCGTTATGCTTTAAGATATTTACTGCATAGATATTTTATATCAGTTGTCACCTTTACTGTAGTGAAGACAATTGTTTTCTTGTCCTTTACTCCCTAAACACAGACATTGACAATGTGAGAAAAATCTAAAATTGTTCCTTTCATTACCTATACTTTTTAGTATGTCAGTATCTATGTCCACTTTTATTTCTTGCATATTGCTGGAATCACAACATTTCTTATGGAGAATTCATCTCGTAAGGGTGTAAATTCAAAGCAACTTTGATGTCAGCACTTGGCAGTAAATACTTAGTGAACTCCAGTGTTTGAAGGCAGAAACAAGAATGTCCTTTCACCTCATGTACTGACAACATAGCAGATGAAATGTGAGAAGTAACATTTGTTGCAGTTTTTGTATCATCACTACAGGTATGTGCTTTCCATGAGATCCTGACTCAGTAAACAAGCTTCTAAGTAGTTCTGGACCACTTCAGAATGCAGACTGTAGAAATTTTGTATAGTGAGTGTAGCAAATATTTATTTATTTGTGAATCTATGTGGCAGCTTTGTTAAATAGAGCAAATGGTTTTCAACCCACTTCCCCATTCATCTGCATCACTGTGTTTTAACCAGATGACCCACTAATGCTTCAGTCTGCACCACAGATATAGTCAGCTTCATCCCCAGAGTTGATGTTGGTGATGGTCAAGTAGCGGTTAGTCCCAGAGCTGGAACCTGAGAAGCGATCAGGAATTCCATCCCCCTTACTGAAGCTTCCGTCGCTCTTAACCCACACCACATACTGAGGAGCCTTCCCTGGGTACTGCTGAAACCATGCAATTCCATAGGTTTTATATTCATTATTCAGGGTGCAGGTGAGCTTGGCCGAAGCTCCAAGGGAGGCAGATGCAGAGGGTGACTGAGTCAGCACAACCTGAGTCAGAGACCCTGCAAACACAGAAACTCATTATGTTATGGAGAAAGAAGAAGAGAAGACAATATTTTAGGAATGAGTCTTAAAGGCAGATTCAGTGAGCTGAAGAATGAAGACAAAGTTCTGACCTCTGCAGTGAAAGATGACATGAGGAGTGTGGTCGAGGCTATGGTGCAGACACCACAGAGTTCTATAGAAGCAGGCACTCAACAGGTCTGTCTTATGTATCCTCAATCCCAAGAGGAGACAGACTTCTATTTATGCAAATTAGCTTCTCTTACCCTGGGCTTATTTACAACAAATATCTGTGTGTGATTTCTAGGAGGAGGCAGAAATTACACTGAGCTTGGCCTGAAGTTCTGTAGGAGACGGAAAAGACCTAGCTAGTGACCCAAAGGATCCCTTACCAAGGACTTGGAAGCAAGCAACTGATTTCCTAGCTGAGAGTTTCACAGACTCCACAGAAGCAGGAATAGAGTGTTTCCTGCTGGCCAGGCCAGGTCCACTGTGTCTGTGAGCAGATGACTGATGGCTACTGCTCCATTTTGAGCCCTCATTCAGGCGTAGCCCCCTATCTCTACTCCATCTTGGCTTTCTACTTGAGCCTTGTCAGTGGCAACAAACACCTCTATCAGGAATTCTATAGGAAGGTGTGCCTCTCATTTGTGGTCTATTTGGAAAAAGAGCTATGTTACCTAAGTATATGGAAAATTCAGGAATGAATTCAAATCTCATGGTGCGCTTGACACCAGTTTTATTTCCCCCCACCCCTCCTTG
Source organism: Dasyprocta punctata (assembly GCA_004363535.1). NCBI lineage: Eukaryota > Metazoa > Chordata > Mammalia > Rodentia > Dasyproctidae > Dasyprocta > Dasyprocta punctata. The sequence goes on from RJWM01043188.1 coordinate 14,270, forward strand.
ATTTCTGAAGAGCTTGGCCCATTGAAGCATATTGGTAATTATTTGAGAGGATAAATGACAACACTATTGATTCAGTAGATTCATTAGAAATGGAAAACTCAAAAAATACACAGAAAAGGTGTCATGTTTGTCAGCTTCATAAGAAGGAAAAAGCACCTAATCCCTGCAAACTTAAGAAGAGGTTTATTTTGGATCACAGTTTCAGAGGTTCCATTTCATAGCCAGCTGGCTTTAAGGCAGACAGGTCATAGAAGAGTGCAGGGCACAGGAAAGCTGTTCAATTCATGGTGCCTGGAGGTAGAGTATAGAGAAAGGTGACCAGAGAGGAATGGGCCAGGAACAAGGTACGGTCCACAAGGTCATACCTCCTTGATCCACCAGATGCTCCTATAGTGCACTTTACTAACACCCAGACCAACTTGCTCATTGTAAGCAATTTCACAGTTCAGGGTCTCATGTGCATGGATGTGCTAAAACCAAAAACATCATCACAACCTTGTGACTTTTAGTGAAATAACTGCTTAGAGGCTCCCAGTGGAAGAGTTTGGGTGAATGTTAACTGCAAAGGAGTACTAATCGTATTTTCAAGCCCTGGAATCCCTAGGTAAGTAACCAGTGCTATCCCTGTTAGGAAAGATCACTGATATGGTTTAGATCTGGAATAGCCCTCAGAACTCTCATGCACTCAGAGATGGAACTTTTAGAAGGAGATTAGATCATGAAGGTGCTACGCTTATCAGTGGAGGCATCTATGAATAAATTCAGCTGCTGAGTGTGCTGTTTGGATGTGGAGCTTGGTTAGAAGCAGGTCACTGGGGGCGTGACTTTGAAGGGTGTGACTTTTTCCCCAGTTTCTTTCTTGACTCTCTAAGTTTCCTGGCTTCCACTAGGTAAGCATCTTTTCTCTCTCAGATCCTTTCATCATGTCCTTCCTGCCTTGGAATCAGCTGACTATGGAGCAAATCTTCTAAAATATATGAGGCCATCTTTTTCTTTAAGGTATGGGTTTGATTATTTTGTCTCCATGATGAGAAAATGACATTCACAGTATTGAATATAGACGAATGAGACAAAAGGATAGGAGTAGGTATACTGTGAGTGCGCCTGTGAACAGCTCTATCATCTGTACAATAAAATTCCTTCAGGATACTGCTGAGTGACAACAACCACATATTTCCATGCATAAACTCAAATACATGAAATACTTCTGAGAGAATATTTGTGCTTAGGGGACCATGTAATTAAAATTACAGATTATCTAGTGTAGTAATGGCACTTGAGGAACCACCCAGAGACTGAAGAGGTGGGAAAGACCAGGTTTTATTTCTCTATTTATAGGCAAGCTAACATCTGAGTGAATATCAACAAATACCTAAAGGGAGGACTGTGTATATATAAGTTTTAAGGTTGGAGGTACAATTTTAAGGCATATAAAAAAATCTGATAAAATGTTTGAGCTTGTGGTGTGGGGCAATCAGTGCAGGTTGGTACACAGAGCTGGCATCAGGGGACTGCACGTTGACCTTAGCCCCTCATTAAAATTTTATTTCCCTTGCTTCTTGTTTACCAGATGCAAGCTATTGTCAGCAACCAAGAATCTGCAGTTTGTCCTGCGCAGTCCAAGACTCTCTCAGATCA
>RJWM01043189.1:0-13936 GCA_004363535.1 Dasyprocta punctata
CCTTGGGGTAGTGACTTTCCTTTGACAGTGTTGTTTCTTATTGTCTCGAAGAGAAACCTAGTCCCATCATTTCCCTTTAGTGTGGACTTCAACAAACCTGTCATTCCTTTGAACTTTAGGTTTCTGGTTGGTAAAGTGGGTATAGCACCTCTTACAGGGTTGTTCTGCAAAATAGCATCATTTAGGAAAATGTACCAACGTTAAATAAAATACACAACTAGAAGTGACTTTCGAAGACATCTATCCCTTTTCATCATTACAGGTAAGAAACTGTATCAGAAGATAGAGTGATTTATCAAGGTTATGTCACTTCGAGAAACCATGAAAATATTAGAAATATTGCTACTTTCTAAATCAGTGCTTAGGATGCATTTCTTCAATATTCTACTAAATAAATAGCATTAATTGTGCTGAGAATGATAAATTATCCTACTCTGCTTCAGGAGGACACTTTAGTCCGGTGTTGAATTCTCAGCATTTTCTGTTGAGAATCATATGCAAATTGCCATCCTATGAGCATTCAGTATTTCATTTTTAATGTTCTGAATACATCAGTAAAAATTTGAAACTAACCTTACAAAATCCATTTGATTTCTTTTAGATTGACAATTTAAAACTAATAATTTCTTCAGGAAAGAAAAGCAACTGAGTAAACATACATATATTTCCTTGCATCTAGGGAAATAGTGCAATAATTTGTAGTTCCCAGAATTTAGACAGAAAACATCTAGATTAATCCACTTATATATTGGAAATATTCAACTCTCTCTCTCTCTCTCTCTCACACACACACACACACACACACACACAGAAATTGCTTAACCAATATTTGAGGTGAAAAATCAGTTCCTCTTTTAAAAAAAAGCTAATTTTAAGGGTAGATGATGAAGTACCACAGCGTTGAAGAACTTTTTATTATCCATGCTCCTCAGTATGCTCTGAGCAGATAATTAAAAAACCATATAAATTCAGGCAATGTTTTTGAGTCAAGAACTTGGAATAGTCACTGCTACAACTTCTTTCAGTTTTATGGGAAAAATTAAATCACAGAATGCTAAATCATGTGGCAGGTTTCAAATATATGTTTCTGATAGTTATCTTCTGCTATTGACACAACTGTCTTTTCCAAAGAAAGAAAAACTGACACTAACAAATAGTAATTATAATATATATAAATTAAATATATTCAGGCTCTTGTTGCTCCTATATTTAAAATTATTGATAATCTTTTACCTGTACATAATGTAATTATCAATTACCCCATTTAAAGAAAATTGATTTAATATATAAAATTGGAAAATGTTTACTTATTCAACTACTTTTAAATAAAGATTTGCAATTCATAAAATATATATTCTTTGAAAATAACTAATAAGTGTAAAATGACAGCAATTATTGCACTTTCTAGTTAGTCTATTAATTTAATACTGTACTTCTCTGTCTCACACTGATTTCTTTCAAGTTTAACAACAATCACATAGTCTTTCTAGGTGAAAAAATTAAAGGTATTATGAATGTATGTATCTAAAATATCTTCAGTAATGTGCATTCTTTCACTTAACTAATGGAACACACACAATTTGTGCGGTTAGTAATTCAGAATGAGGAGAAAATTTATATTCTCAACCTAAAATTGGTTGCTGGCTCCTTGAAGCCTTATTAGAATATCATTTTCTATATGGAGTCCTCTTAGGCTCTAATTATTGAAAGCCTCAGCAGTAATTTGTTGGAACACTCTGTCTCCTTTAATGTAGTCTTGTGGTCTGAATTTCGATAATATTTTCTTTTTAATACCAACTCTTCAGTGTAGTTAAGATAAGCTCCATTTTACATACTGGTCAGTATTTAGGAGAAGAATACTCATTAATTGTCAAATAAATTAGAAAAGGCCATGTTAAATTTTTTCACAATGTGCTCAAAATATTAGAAAGTAATATAAATGATCAAAAAGAAGTTTTCAAATTCATTATTGTGTGCAATTTTAAACATAAAAATAAATCCTAGATTATCAATTAAGAAACACTTATTTGAGTTTTCTCATTATTCATATGAATGTGTGCTTTTTGTGTATATGTAATTTATTCATTAGCAAGAGGTTATATTGTCTAAGAGACTGGCAAAATCGCAATACTATAAAACCATGACCAGCATTGAAAACATATTTCCAATTTACTGAATAAATCTTCTCAATTGCCCTAAAACTTTAAGCTCTTCACACTTCAAGTGGTGCTCTTTAATTATGTTTTCAGTAGCTGTGGATTTACAATATAAGCTGGTCTTTTGGGTCAGAGGGAGAGCATTGGAGAATCACTTGAGAATGTACAAAAGGAAGATTGAATAGAAGTATTCCAGGACTTACATTTGGAAATAATATGTTTCATACACAGCAACAAGAGCAGGAAGATGCAAATAATTTCAAATCTTAATGACCATATCTCTCATCTTTCTTAATTATTCAAAGACATTTTCTGTAGATTTCCAAAGGAAAGTGCTAGTCTTTCTACTGTGAATCAGCAGGGGGCAGTAAATATCACTGAAAAATGATTGTACCAATAAATTTAATTGCAAAAAAAAAAATGATTGGAAGAAGCTGAACAGTTTCTTTTCCAATGATTTTTAAACTCTTTAAAACAAAACTATAAACAACAAATAATGCAGTGTTTATCAGTGTTTTACATACTCTTCTTGGAAATAAGCTGATCCCAAAAACAATTATCTTAATTTCCAAAAATTAAATGAGAAATTTTTCATGAGACGAATTAACTCACAGAGTGCTAAATTATGTGGTAGGTTTCAAATATATGCCTCTGGTAATTATCTTCTGCTTATTGACATAATTGTGTTTTCCACCAAAATACAAACTAATACTAATAAATAGTAATTACAATATATATATATAAATTAAATATATTCAGCCCCTGTTGCTCCTGTATTTAAAATTCTTGATAGTCTTTCCCCTGTACAAGTGTTTCTCTAAAAACACCTGTTGAGTGTGTGTATTTTCAGTGGGAGAAATACTACCCTTGTAAGGAAAAGACTTTCACTGGAACATGAAAGGTGACATTTGGCTTGAAGTAGGCTCCTTACCTTGGCTTGAGTAGCCTGGAATTTGATTAAAGGGGTAGTTTCTCTGATTGCCTTTCCAGGAATGATATTCAAGCAGAAATTTAAATATTGTTATGAATTTGAAATAAGAAGTTAGAATCTGAGATTAAAACATAGACTACTGAAAAGCCAGGGTTGTGTAAAATCAGCCCCTAAACCATTAAAAACAGTATTATGTCTTTTGGTTCTTAAAAAAATGTTGCAATGATAGTTTTTTTCTTTGCTTTGTTTTGTTTCCAGAAGCCCATCTGAAACACAACCCTTTGACAATCTTCTTACCACACTGGTTACTGTGTGATAATGCTAGCTGATTATATGATAGAGCTGCACAGTAATAATTTGCAATCTGTCATGTGTGAAATCTTGCACCGAAGCAGATAAACCCAGCCTGCTGACGTGTGCTCTCTGTCACTGCATTAGAAGCAATACCACAGATTGTATAACAGTACATTATAAAAACACTGTGTTTGTTCCATGATTATGAATTTGATTACTGCAAAATATCATTATGCCAAATGTTAAAAAAAATTTTAAATAAATTCAAGTAGGATTTTTACACATTAATTAAAATTATCTAACAAAATTGCAGAGAATTCATTAATAAATCACAAACTTCACTCCAGCTCTTGTTATATTTTACCAGCACAAGATTTGAATAAATAGCATATTGGATTCTACCCATTATCATATTCGCTTTATCATATAATAAATACTGAAAAAAGTGACGAGAGGTTTTTATGAATGGGACAGGCCATTCTGACACACACTGTACAACATTATTAAGAATTTTATTTGCAGTGGAAGTACAAAGTTGAAACTGTTCTGTGGAATGACTTTCAGTAAACTGCAAGTATTTTTCTTTACTATTGTAGAAAAGAAGTTTCCAGGCATATTCACACCACCGAAGCAGAACATGGAATGTGCTGCCATCAAAACTGGTTAATTGCTCCTGTTGCCAAAAGTGTCCCTAGTAAATCTAGGGACAGCATCAGTAGTGATAAAAATTATCCTCATGTCTATGGGAAAAGAAATTTCTCTCTGTGTGTATATAAATTTTCTTCATGCCAATAATGTTTAAACACTAGGTAGATACGAAATGTACTAGTTTGTCAGAAGGATTTTGTAAGTTGCAAAACTAGGTAACAGAATGTGACAAGTTCATGAAATGGAAAGAAGCTGTGCAGGAAACAGAATTAGTTTAGGATGAACCACAAGATAAGAGTTTACTAGTTTTTTAGGAAGGATACGATGATAAGTCAACATACCTGATCAAACAGACACCCTGGCAAGAAGAAATATGTACAAAGATTCATAGGCAACAACATACTTCCTCAAAAGTGGATACTTTAATTTTAAAAAGAGAGAAAGTTAAGTCATAAGGGATAAAAAAAGATTTCTTATTAGTTTACTATTCTCAATGAAAACACTCTGGCAGTCCAGGATTTTGGTGGTATTAAATTTCAGCTGATGAGCAATTACTCAGTGTGGGTATTACAGATATATAATCAATAATAGTAGTAAAAATGATAATATTAATTGAAATTTCCTCAACTAAAATTATGCATCAGCAACACTCAAAAGTACTTTAATGTGTTTTTGTGACATCTTCATGATGTCTATATATCTGAAAATAATTTTATAACAATTATACAGATGTGTATGTTAAGATAAAACATGATTCAAGTGCTCAATATGCTGATAGTGAATAAATTATAGACTTACTATCTGAATGTAAGAAATCTAAAATTAAGAATCTCAATGCAGAAATTTAGATTCCTGAATATTTATGATGCTTATTTTTTTAATAACTTTGAAAGAGTTGACAATTTGCATTCCAGTAGCATGTTGCCAATAGCATTTTGAGAATAAACATGTCACTAAAGAGCTAATGATTATATGTAACTGCTGGTAAAAAATCAAAATGAATTAACAGCAGTTATCTGTTTTTATTAACATACAAAATTTACATTGCATTCCAAACATGTTTAGAAATTTTCAATATGTACATTGATAAAGATGAATGAAATGACTAATGAGAGTGTATTTTGCTAAAATATACAAGACCATAGGAGATTCAAAATGGTTTTAGTTATGTTTAGCTGTACCTGTAAGGTAGAAAATGAAGACAACGTGATAAAAGTTCATACAATAGAAGTTGAAAGCATTACACACCACAATTATTCTACTGTCTCTAAGATGTCAAGTTTCATTTATACATTTCTCTAATTTCTTTTCACATTCTACATGACATATCATTATTTTCTCATTTTTATTTTACTCACAATATTTTCATCTACTTGAGGTCACAGTCTTTACTCATACCGCCTACTGACCAGCAAAAGGAATGGGAAGACAATAAAAATGAACAACAAATATTAGGTAATTATTATGTATCAGAAAGTGAACTGTTTCATGTTCGTTATTTCATTTAATCTTCACAAGAGCTTTAAGTCACAGTGAATTAATTAACGAGCTTAAATTCACATCATCCTAAATTGTGAGGATGGAATTGCTGCTACTGAGAATGAACGAGTGTTGAACATGGTGACTAAAGAAATGGATAAATGAGGATAATTTTGGCTGAATTGTATGGGTTCAATTTCATTTTACATTGCATGAGGGTCAATTTTTCTGTGTGTGTTCAAAAGAATATGTATTTTCACAAAAATTTGTTAATTAATATAAGGTATTCCCTCATAGTCTGAAATTCTCTCTCACTGGCTGCCTTATTTGAAGGATATAAACAACTGAGAGTACTTTTCTACTGTGACTGTTGAAGTTCAAATGCCATTGGTTATGGAACAAGAAATTTATTGACTTCTGATTAACTGCCAAAACATTTTACTCTCATTGCAAAATGATGCAAAAATAGTCTCCTCTCCTTTGAATTTGTATCTTATTCTTCTGCTTTCACATAGATGTATGTTATTCTATTGATAATGCTTTAAAAATAAGTGCAGTGAGACAGTAAGACAATTTCTGAGTGCTTTAAGTTTTAGAGATTAGAAGAATTACTTGATGAAGCTTGCTGTTGTTCATATTGATCGTATCTTGATTCTTCCATGTGTTTTGAATCAAAGATTTGACATGGAAAGTATACTCCAAAGGTGAACAAAATGATTTACAAAATGTACAACTAAAGCAAGAGCTTAAATATGATGTCGGACGTGGTGAAATGTGCAATACTCTGATCATTATGTCTACAAGCAAAGAGGAGTGGGTTCAATTTGGGGAAAAAAAGAAAAAGTAAAATTTGGCAAATGTGTTCAATCCTCATCTTTGTAAAACTGAGTCAGAACTCAGAATTTCAAGGTTTAACTTAATGGTCAGGTTACATTGATCTATTTGTAAACACAATAAAATTATTTCCACAAATTCTGTACTCTAGATATACATGATAGAAAATTGTGAAGTTTGTAACTTGTGTATAAAACTGGGATAGAAAAAGAATACTTTGAAATAGAATGATGAACTACTTTGTTGTTTTATCTGTGTTCTTATTTTCATAGTTCAAGTTATTTGGTATTCAATAGCCACCGTGAAACAAATAAATTTTAGCAGTACCATTTTGATTCTGAGAGTTTGTACAGAGCATATCAATGTAGATTTTTTAAAAACTTTATTAAATTACTGTTATTTCAGAAACTTATAATAAATTGACTTTATGAAGCAATTTGTATTTTAAAGGAAAATTTTCAAGCTAGTTGAAGTAAAAAAAGGGCAAACAGTGCATCATACAATCAAGTAAGAATTTAAAATATGAGTAATTTGTAACAAATGCTTATATGGTGCTCATTATAGGTCAGAGACAATTATAAATGATACTTTGCATATTTTAATTACAAATGATACTTTGTATATTTTAATTCAATCCATAATAGTGCCATAATTATTCTCATATATGTATGAAAATGAAGGCAAAGAAAGGAAAATAAGTTACCCATGGTTAGATAGTTACTAGCAGAAAAGCTGGAATTTGAATCAGTCACAGTAGTTATGAGTTTGAACCTTTAATTGTTATTTTAAACTGTTTTCTCTATATTGCTACCATCTTAAAGAACACAGAAGTTAATCATTTTAATAGTCACCTATCCTTTTTATCTGCAGGTTCCTGCTAGTATGTGTTATTGTTTAGGACCCAGTATATCTAACGCTGGGCCCAGGGATAAGAGTTGAGTTGCTTTCTCTTTCAGTGTATTTCTTCTTTTCTTTTTATATTAGGCAATTTAAAAGAAAAACATTATTTAGTGACATCTAAAGTCACTTTGATTTCGTGACTCAAATCAGTTACAATGCACAGATAGAAGTCATAGTTTTGAAGGATAATTCTACAAAGTGACTTACCCTGGGATATCATAAAAGTTATTATTGTGATAACAATAAGAGGGGTTTATCTACAAAACCATTATTGAAATTAATGGTCTCATTAAATTCATGGAACTTCCAATACAGGAATACTCTAAAAAGCCAGAGCAAATAGAAAAGATAATACTTTGCACCCAACTGTTTAAAAACACACCTGTTCAGGACAGTATTATGTCACCAGTCAACTGATATTTTTCAACCTGTCCCAGTACTACTTTAAAAGAATATAATTCTGTTATTTGTAGCAATGTGGGTATAACTTGGAGATATTATGTGAAATAAGCCAGGAAAATAAAGATAACTAATACATGTCCTTATACATATTTGATGGCAAAAATAACGCTAATTTCATTGAAAAAGAGTTAGTGGTATACAGATGCTAGAAAAAATAGAGAAGAGAAGAAATAATGGAAGGTTGAATAACAGGTACCAAAATATTGTTGGATAAGAGGAATATGTCCTAATGATCTATGATACAGTATGGTGATGATTAATAACAATAATTAATTATATGCTGTTTGAAAAACAAACAAACAAACAAAAGAACTGAAAGAAAGACATATGAAGTTTCTTATCACAAAGTAATGACAAGGGCCGGGGAAATAGCTCAGCAACACAGCACCTGCCTGGAAAGTGTGAGGTCCTGAGTTCCATTCCAGGTACCAAAAAAACAAAACAAAACAAACACAAAGAAACAAAAATAAAAAAACCAGCAAATCATCAAAATGAAGGAAATACTAATTACTTTGATTTGATCACACACTTCGTTATACATATATAAAATTATCACATCATCCCATAAATATGTACAATTACTGTATCAGAAATTAAATACTTAGAAGAGAATTGACATAGAAAAAGGAAAACTAATAAATAAGAAAATGTAATTATAGGGAAGGGATAAAGTTATGAAAATACAAACAAAGCAATGTTAATACATTTTACTTTTTGTATGTTTTGTCTTCATGAGACTCTGTAAAATAGTGGTTAAGGGCAACAAGAGTGTCCTGGTTCAAATATCAGCTTTACCACACATCCTAGCAGTTACTTGATTTGGTTTAATTTGTTTCTACAGTAGGATGATACTAGGATAGATTTCAAAGCATTGCCGTGATCTATCTGTCTAGCTGTCTATCAGTCTGTCTACCTTTCTGTCTGTCTGTCTGTGTATCTATCTTTCCACTTACATACCCAATTTTCTGTATCTCTCCCTAGAATCTGACAACTGGTGTAAATGAGAAGTGTTAAGTCTTCCAATGTGTCCATGATCATAAACTGTTCTAGCTAAATGCCAATTATAAAGCCATGTTTTCTAGGTTCAAGACCTATTCCTGCCATTTTTCTCATCATGCAACCTCAAAAAAAGTTAAATAGAATTTTATTTATTCAGTTTTTAAATCTGCAACATTGGCATACTTTTAAAACCTAATTAGTTCAACTATTGTGAAAATCTTCCAGGATGATGATTCAATCAATAATCACTATTCATACAAACATACCTAAAAGTGAGTTAAGATGCATTAGTTTATTTCTCCTTGGTTAATATACATATGCTAGTACATTATTAAGCTATTTATAAAGCTCATATCTATTTTGGATTTTTTTGGTGATTTTTAAAGATCAATCCCAGATCCTTGTGCATGCTCAGCACTGTATCACTGAGCTACATCCCCACCTCTGAAATTCTTTTCCAGGTATATATTTAGGCTTTAAAACATTTTTACTGACACATATAGAATTAAATTGTGGAGGATACTTTTTACATATGCTTTTCCTTATTATGTCCCAATAGTTTTCTGTTTTGGTAGAAAATAAATTGAATTGTCATGTAAGGTTGCATAAAATTAAATCTGACCGTAACATTATGGTGAGCATACTATGCATACAAATTTGCATTGTGGGACAAGGATCAGGAACAGGTTGGGTGATCGCACGGGATTTTAACTCTCTACAAGGAGAATGACAAATAATTTAAACTATAAAATTTAAGTAGTGCTTTATACATAATTTAGTATGTATTATATCATCTTCAAAAGGGGTGTTTTATGGTCCATTTGATTACCCTCCATTGCTCTGGCCTTACTCAACTATTGAAAATCCACTATTTTTATTCAATAATATTTCATTCTTACATAAACCAGCTGCCATGAGCTCATTTTTATAGCTTAGTTCATACACCATACATGATTCATACACCATTTATTGTGGCTTAAATTTTAGTAAATTTGTTATATTAAATACATATGTGTAAATTTGGAATTCTTAGTTTTACATAGACATAAACAATTTATAAGTGCAGAACTGTAAGTTAAGCAATAAACATTATATATACCATACAGATATTCAAAATTCAGGGTGATGTCTTTGTCCACAAAGACCCAGAGATAATATGTGTCAATCAGTTAAGATCTAGAGGGAGATGCTGATTGTGAGGGTGACAGAATACAGAGGGTGAAGAGTCACTGAGGGTTGAGGTGAGGGGGAGTGGTCAGGAGTGAACACTTGGAGCCAAGAGAGAAATTGAAAAACACAAGACCTCCTGCAATTCAAAGAAATCCAGACAAAAGAACCCGTAAACATTTATAGTGCTTGAGGTAACTCCTAAGATCAGGCACTGGGAAATGATGAACCTGAGCAAGCCCTGAAGAAATTACTGAAATCAGTACAGGAAAAGGAGACAAATTTGGAAAGAAAAAGGTGGTGGAGAAGTCAAGAGAGGGGTTTCTGCACAGGTGCAGAGATGAGGGCTCAGAGGGAGCAGAAAGATCTTTTGAGAATTTCTGTGTAGCAAGTTGAGTGTTTGTGGTTTAAGTTTTAGTGTATAGATATAACAAATGAGACACTTCCAAACGTTTAAGAAGATCAATTGATGTTTATAAAACTTTCAATCTAGAGTTCAAAAAAAAGTACTTTTTATGAGGACAGTAAAAACTGAAAATCAGAAGGCACATACACACACAAGTATGCGCAATTCATTAGGAAGAGTTACACTCATGTTTTGTGGTTGAATAAAAACCACCTGTCGCTTGTTCATTAGTATAAATGAAATAATACCTTTCTGAGGATTGATCCCAGGGCTTTTGAACTGAACTAAAAACCCAGACCCTTTGTAACCATTTATTTTTTAAAATGTTTTTGAAACAGAGTCTCACTAAGTAACTAAATTACCCACGTTGGGCTCCAATTTGTGCTCTTTCTGACTCTGTCTCCCAGAGTGCTGAGATTACAGGCATAAGTTACCAAGCCAGGCTCAAATTTTATTGCAGACAATTAAGTATTCCAATTTTCTTCACTCTTTTTTTGTTTTATTGATTCCATAACTTTTGATTCTTCACAGGATTGTGATAATTGGCTTTTTTCAACCCCTATGCTGTATCATCTGGGTATCCTCATTGGTAAACATTAGTAAGGTTTAGAAGATGTAAGCTGAGAACAAGGCTGAGATCTTCACCAACATTCTATTATAAACCATGGCTTTTTGGCAATAAGACGACTGTCGCAACAGTGCACAGAAAAACCAGTATCATTTCCCTGTAAAGGCTGCATTCTTAGGTGCAAAGAAAGAGCACTGTAGGGTAAGGAGAAAAACGAAAGGGAAAACTACAAGGAATAGAACATGATTTCGTTGGATTAACAAATGAAATAATATTTAATATTCACAATTTTCTTTGATGCAGTGAAAGAACCCTTTTGTGAAACACAATTTGATTTCAGCTTCAATTTTTATCTCAATTAAAAAAGTTGGACAATAGGATTGTCCTCATTTCGTTTTTCCATTTGGTCTAAAAGCATTTCTCAAATCAATTTTGCTTATATTCAGCATTTTCCAGAACAACTGCTTGAAACATAAATTGTTCTTGGTAAAAATATCCCAGTTAGAAAGAATCAAAGGTTTTAACAGAGAAAACATGAAGGAAGCAGGTGTTTTGCCTAGAAGAGGGGCAGTTTCACATTAAGAAAACTCACTAAGAACTCTAGAGTACAAAGACTGTGCAGGCTTGTATCTCTGGACTTTGGTGAAAAATCAACCTTCCTCAATGAAAGGACTGACTAATATTCCAACTATAAGCAATGGCAGCTCTCACAAAATATTTTTAAGCAGTTGTACTGTTGTATTATAACTGGGCATCAATAAATAAAATCTAGAATGAAGATAATGAATATATGCACCACTTCAAAAACTGTCCATTCTTCTTCATAATCCTTGCCTTGCCCATTTCCACCATCCCTGTTCAGCCTCTCCAGGCAACCACTGTTCAACAGGCATCATTGACAGGGTGCAAAGTTTAGATTTTCATAAAAATGTAAAAAATGGTAAGGATTTTTGCTTGATTCTTTTCATTAGCATACTTATTTTATAATAATTCATAGTATAGCAGACATTCACAGTTCTATATTTCTGAATAGCATTGTAGTATATGGATATAGCAGTTTGTGCACCCATTTATTTGTTGATGGACGTTATGAACTGAATATTTACATACCTCTACAAATTCATATGCTGGATCCTGCTTCCTCCGTGCAGCTGTATTAGGAAATAGAGAAAGCTCACGTGGGATTGTAAGTATGAGACACTGATCCAATACAATTTGTGTCTTTATAAGAAGAGACAGCAGAGAACTCTCCCTCAAGATTACAAAGGGAGACCAGGTGCCTGCCCAGGAAGAAAGGCTGACATCAGTGAGCCAGAGAGACCTCGCCTGGAGCCAAATAAGTCACTCTTCTCCTCTTTGCTTTCCCAGTTTTCAGAACTATGAGTAGTAAGTTTGTGTTGCTTGAAACAACCATCCCGTGGTATTTTACTATGGTAACCCTAGAGGATTAGCATCATAGACATTTGGGCTGTTTTTACAGGTTTTGCTATTAAAAGTCAAAGCTATTACCATTCATTAGGTATAAATAAGGTAGCCATATTTAGCAAATAAAAATACAGGATGCCCAGTTAAATTTGAATTAGTTCTAATTGTTTTGCATCTGTTCACAGAGGTAAAGGAATATTACATTTACACTAAAAATCATTCCTTGTTTATATGAAGTAAATTTTAATTGTCTCAGTTACAGGCTTCATTTTAAAATTTTATTTCTCTAAGGATCTCACATCCTTAAATGCTCTTTCATGCATAATTTGCATATGAAATTGCTCGAAGTTGTAGTTTATGCTCTGTTTACATTGTAAGTAGTTGCATCCATCTTATTTTGTTCTTTGCCCATTGAACATTCATTAATGAGAAAACACCTTAAACATTAGCATTATAAATTTGCATACAGAACTCTCTTCCATAAAATTAATAAATCTGAGTCTTCAAATTTGATTTGTTGTAGCACATATCATTGTTCATGAATTAGCCTGTTTGTTACATTTATCATATATTACTAAATCTACTGTTATCTACTAACAAAAAAAGAGTTTGCCATTAATTTTTATTCCCTTCTCCTTTCTCACCACTTGTTATAATTTCATTTACTTCCAAGTTTGAAGTGTTTTTAGTAAAGTCTATGAAAAATAATCACTGACCATGGTGGCACATGCCTGTAATCCCCACTCTCAGGAGGCTGAGGCTGGAGGATTGCTATGAGTTCAAGGCCAGCCATGTCTACAAAGTGAGTACAAGTCTAGCCTGAGCTGCATACAAAAACACTGTCTCGAAAAAGATTAAAACAAGAATACAAAAAGAAGAATAATCAAATTCTTCAGGGATATAATTCATTTTAAAGTCAGTCATGGAAACAAACTAATTATTTAGAGAAAGTTGGAATTTATTTTTCTACTTTTAACTAATGCTTAGCCTTGTAAGGGCAGACTTGACACTATTTCTTGTTCTTTTTGCAGTACTGAAGATTTAACTGAAGACTTTGTAACGAGATCTATCCCAATCGCTTTTTAGAGTGCTGAAATTACAGGCTGGTGCAACAATGCCCAGCTTTATGCTATAATTTTTAAAATTTTTTATTATATTAAACAGGTTTGTTCAGGTAATGAAGCAATTAAATAAGCCAATTTGTTTTTCTTTCAATGTATACAATCTCAATGCTAGAGAGATATTATAAACAATACACAAGAAATTAATAGCTCTCACTTAATGTATTACTTTAAAATTCAGCAGTAATTTTAGGAATATATGGAATTAAAGCATAATTTCAGCACTTAAAAAACTTATTCATCAAATTTTTAAAGAGAGGTATTTGACTTTTTTAATTCAAAGGAATTTTAGAATATGAAATGACAAAAGTATCACAAATTGACTTACAGTTGTTCTATTCAAAGTATATCAAATCAGAATAATATAATGACAATTATACCAGTATCAATAAAAAAATACCATATAGTGCATATAAAAAGTGGAAAGAAAGTCAACACCCTTAAGAGAATCATCCAACTTTGCTTCAACTTTAAAAAAATTTTTTGTATTGTCACACAAATACCTAGAAAAATCTTGACCATGATCAGTTTGATTTTTCCCATTAA